>JAHDVE020004744.1:0-81649 GCA_022606495.2 Halesus radiatus | reverse complement strand
AACGTTATAGCAACAGTTTTACACATTGGATTTCATTAAAAAAACTGAGAAATTTCATTAAACAAAACTACTCTCTAAACCTTCCCGGCACGAATAAGAATGAATTTTTCTATTTTCTGCGCCATCAGTCAAGTATTTTTTGAGCAAATCGAGGCCAGACGGACATTTTATATATGGATTGTGTAATTCCATGCATATTTAAAAAAAATGGTAAATAATGTTCGTGTTAGCCGAAGATTGCCAATTATTTTTTCATCTTTGTCGTCCTTAAATTAATTACATACCATAATTTACATGTTTTACATTATAAAATTCAACATTACCCCAAAGTCACTCTACCTCTACCGTACATAGTTTACTTCATTATGAAGGCTCATGCCTTCAAGCCGCTTTAGTACCCATCCGTACAAAGTAACAATAATGATCTATCGACATTCGAATATTAAAAGCAACTTCCTAATAATTAATACGAATCTATTCTAACTGTTAATTGTTTTTGTGTTTAATTCGTAGAAATCAAATTCAATAATGTTACTATTAAGTATTTTTAGTATTTATTATTGTGACAGCTGTTTCGGCGTTTAAGGCCATTTTCAAACTGTGTTTGTCACAGAACACAGAACTTAATAATAACATTATTAAATTTGATTTACGTTAAATTAAAAAAAAAACATTTCTAACTATTTTTTTAATTTAATCATTGAAGAAAATAATTTAAAAAAATCCTAAATGAAACACGAATGCGAAAAATACCAGAGAAAATAAAAAAGAATCGAACCCAGGACCTCTGTCTTAATGGGACAACCGCTCAACCAACTTCAAGACTTGTAAATATTGTCCTCCGTTAAATTTCATACTATTGGCTGTTATCGATATGATGATTACACCGTTCCACCGGAATATAATTGCAATCTAGATAGGATAGATGGAGGATAATATTGACAAGTCTTGAAATCGAGGTATAATATCGATAAAGATGTCGTAAAGTGAACTGGTCTCATTAGCTCAGTTGGTAGAGCGGTTGTCCAGGTAAAACAGAGGTCCTGGGTTCAATTCCCAGATGCGACTGATACCTTTTAATTTTCTGTGTTTTTTTTTCGATTTTGTGTTTCATTTAGGTTATGTTAATATTATCCTCTTCAATGATTAAATATTACAATGAGATTTATAAGCTTTAATGAGTTATTAAAATAAATTAAATAAATAAATAAAAGTTTTTATTTTTTATTTTATTAATTTGTTATTGTTTTTTTTAAATGTCAACCTCGATAGGCCTGGTGAGGTTAAAAATGGAATTTTAAATAATAAATGTAACATGCAAGGAAACAATAAATAAATAAACTCATATATCGATGGCTTAATTCAATAGGGAACTAACTCAAAATACCTCATTTTGAGAAAACTGGATTTTAAAATTTTTCATTAATTCATTTTGTCCTCCTATAACATAACAATAGATGCAACACGTATGCAATTTATCAACGGATCATATCATAGGTGTAAATGGCTACATTTATTAAGTTCCAAACGGAAACATTTGACATATTTCTCCATTGAACTAAGAATGTGCTGATGTCATTATAATTCCATAAAGAATTATCTGACTACAAAATTAGGACGAATTATTTTTTTTATTGAAATATGAGAAGGGAGAGTTTCTTTACCATTTTTCATCATTATCTCAAAACCCAGAAATTTTGAGATATTTCCCTATTGAACTAAGGTATCGATATACTCTTCTGTTATTCTGATCTTGACATGACCCGATTGAATTATTATGATTATTTATGTGTACATAGGTTGATGTTTGTTTCAGTTCATATTTTAATGGTACTCTTCCATCAAAAGCATTTGCTGGAGGATGGAAGTCTAGTGTACATTAATGAAGTAATTTGTTAATAGTCAAATAAAGTTAAGTCGGTCAGTGGCTGAGTCCTCCATCACGACACAAGCAATGAATATTTAATTGATATTCACGTAGAAAAAAAGCTAAATTCGGTCATTTTTATCAATCTCATACATCCATTTGAGAATGACTAACATTATCATTAGATATTTCCAGTAATTTGGGGTGATTGCAAAGTTCTACCTGAATTTTTGCAACCCATCCAATTTGATTTGTATTAGTAATTCTCAAATGGATTGAGAAAAATAAACGAGTTGCATTTCTTTTTAAATAAATAAATCGTAATTAATAATAATAACACATTTTTATTGTCGTTCTTTTTTTTTAAATAAGTAAAAAAAAAGTGATATCCTGGGTGGGATTTCCTACGCTGAGGATCTCATTTATGTACATACAATTTTTTTTAATTTTATGAAATTACTGAAAAAAATATAATATGCAGTTTTTTAGACGCAGTTCTATGGTTTCTGTATCAGTCTGTATTTGGAGTAAATACTTTTTTAAATTTTTTTTATTTATACACATAAAATGTAATTATTACGTTACTCTGGTGACCCGAAAGTTGATCCCCGAACAGTTGGCTCCCCGACATTTGATCCCTCCTACAATTGATCCCCCGGACAGTTGATCCCCTAAATAGAATTCTTTAATTTTTCTTTATTTTTTACTTGCGGTTCAATTTTCTTAGAGTAGGCGCAGCCTTTCAGCGGTTTTGGACTGCACACCACTGCTCACTGCATACTCCTTCGAAGACTCAGCATTATTTTTAGCATGTAACGGATTTCTACTCAAGACGCCTGCAGATATAAGTATATCGATTTTTGTTATACGGCCACATATTCTCTCTACATACTTTACTAATGAGGAAAAACAGCAGAAATAATCATTTAGGGGATCATCTGTCGGGGGGATCAATTTTCATAGAGATCAACTGTCGGGGGGCCAACTGTCGGGGATCAACTATCATGGAACCGTTACTTTACATTATCGGTCACATAGAGACGATTTATTTACACGATTTTAAGTAATCCTACCCAATTTTTTTTGAATGTTTGATATGATTTATCAATATTTTGAGCAAAAACCGTTTGACTTTGAAATCAATTTTGATCATTAATATTCTTTAATAATAGATTATTATACTTTGCTAATGGCTGGAGTGGTCTCGGTCCTAACCAATGCCAAAATAGAACAGAGCAGAAGGCCAACATCGCTATCCATCAAAATAGCCACGGCCGTAACTGAAAAGGCTCCAGAGCAACGATGAAGGCAATGAAAATATTTCTACGCGCCTACTCAAATATCACCCTTGCCGAAAGTACCTACCCACTCGTGTCCCGTTCAGATCGGAACACCAAGGGGGGCTGTATTTTGGGACTGTGGGTAGGTACTGAACTGTATTTTGTAGTTTGGGAAGGTGGCTGGAATTTCTTCAGCCAGTACTTGATTAATAAAATGCTTTTACCGGTGCACTCGCCCTAACTCAATGTTACTGAATGAACATTTGAAACAAAGAACCACTAAACATATAATTATCCATGCACTATCCTAATAAGGAACTCCACTGAAAAATATTATGGGTAGATCAGCAAACGCCGATTCTAAATATATAACTTTAATTATTTATAATTATACGTTGAATTTATAAGTCGTTTTCTAAAAGTCAATAAAAAATCATCTCAACGAAACACCTTATTATATTGGTACCATTGCATTTGGAACATCTGACGTCACGTGCGCATTCCGTTTTTGGATTAGTATGAAGATTTTTGTTTTCGAATTTGTTTTGTATTTTAAATATGTATTTCTTTAGTTTTGACGAAAATTAAATATAATTTGGGTAACTATGAGCTCTATAATTGTTGTTCAATATAAAAAAAACTAATATTAATCAAAGAAATTAAAGTATTCATGAGCAAAACAATTATCAATACGGATATTATGACAATATTAATGCTCAATACTATTATTATTATTTGAGTAAAAGTTTCTAAAAGGGTACATTATTTAATTACTTATGTTTAGTTACGGTTTACGATGAATATAATATAAAATTATGTACGATAAAGCTCATCCTTGTTTTGACATTTGACATTCTAACCTCAAATACTGATCATAACCGACCGACCATAGATTTGGAGGATTTTGGCAGGATTTGAAAAATTGAAACATTGAAAATTTATTTAACTATGAAAACTAACTTTATAAAAAAAAAACGAAATATTCTGGTATTTAAGTTTGAATGTCATTACTTATAAAAAAATGGACTGGAGTTCCTTATTCAAGCTGATAGCAACAATCTATAGGCTTTCCAGGGAGATAATGTATTCACGTCATCGTGAAGTAAACCAAAGTTTCTGATTTCTTGAGAAAAATTAATAAACATCAACATAGACATAGCCATTCTGCAAGAAGAAAAAAATAAATTTAAAATCCATTTCGGAAATAAAACAAAATCGCAAAACTCGTTACTATATATAGCCACGAAGATCTTCCAAGAAATACCCACCAATATAAAAGAAGAGGAAAATGTGTTGAAATTTAAGAAAGAAGTCACGAAATATGTAAAGCGCAGTTTTAATGTCGTAATTTGTAATTTTTATTTGTGTATTGTGACTTAAACTGCAAAAAAAAATGTTATGTTCATATTAAAATACGTATGTAACCAATGTACATACATACATAGTATTAATAAGTACTGATGTAATCGGCAAAACATCATGGCAATGTCATGCCATTTAATACCATGGCATGCACAGAGTTCGCAATCAGGGTAGGCAGTGCCAAAAACAGCGAATTATTTGATTAAATGATTAGTTTGAAGGAAATCCAAAAAGATTTTATCGATATTTGGTTAGTAAAGTTGTTCTAATTAGTAGATGTATCAACAGATGGCATTGATTGCTACATTTACTGGCATCGACGAAAAGCACTGCTTTTTAGACACTAACACAAATGAGTTGTCCTTTGACGAGCAGTGCGCACAAATCACACATGTACGATTGAATATATATAATGGATTCAACATTTGAATATGATATTTGCATAATTAGTTCCTGCCTTTTATATGTTATTGAAGGACGGTCAGTGTGGTGCGCGCGGCGCTGCGTTTCGTGGTTGGTGCTTCACATGTATTTTTGAAGGTAAAAAATGATTTCTTGCAATAATTTGATGCATTGTAATATTATTTATATGTTTATGTAATAAAGGTAGGGTTGACAGTACTAATGTGCCTATATGAACGGCACTCTTCTGAATACTTTATTTTATAATGGCAATTAGCGGTGGGCGAAGCGGCTCGGTTTAGTGAGCCGGATCACTAAATCAGCTCTCTGTAAAGACAATCCACATGAAAACTGGACGAAAAAAGTATCGTGTAAGAGCGTCTTAAGGACGTCATTAGGAGGGCCAAGGGAGCGAGGGAGAGGGCATGGTGCGGGGAGACCGAACGAGAGACGAACCGTCGTTCAATCGAGCTGGATCAGCGAACCTGTAGTGAGTGATCCGGATCAGTGATCTGGATCATCGAGCCGCTTCGCCCACCACTAATGGCAATACCATAAAGATCAACGAATCGAAAGAAACATACGTTCGCAAAATTTCCATGGGAATATGACTAAATGTATTCGACATTCTATTTTACCACCTGTATTTTTCGTTTTCATACAAGACATGTGAGAAGGAAAATTTTTATGAAAGCATATTAGGATGATCGTGGAAGACATTGATACGACCTGTAACTGGAATGCCTATAGATACGATAATTAATATTCCCCATACAGAAACAAGCAGAAAGTACATAATTAAATAAATGCGTCAACACAGGTCTGCCAACTGAGACATTTTATGTAAAATTACGTTTAATATTTATTAACTTTTTTTTAACAGTTGAATTTAATGAATATTATTTCTCCTATTTTCCCTGTTCATCTTCTTCTCTATCACTTTGTTCCAATTCTATGTTTTTTCGCTCCTTTCTTATTTTTCTCTCTTCTTACATATCCACATTATTTTACTTCCTTTAACTCTTTTCCCATCTCAATCTTTCCCGCTTTTCATTATTCCCTTACTTCATTATTTATCCTCGTTTTCCATCGTGTTTTTGCATCCTTTTCTTTCTTATTTCTCGTTCCTCTTCCCTCTTCCCTCTTCCCTCTTTACACTATCTTTCTTCTTTCACATTTTCTATATTTCCATGTTTCCCCGTTTTCCGCTTTCCAACATACTTCTTTACACTATCTTTCTTCTTTCGCCTTTTTCATCTTTCCCCTTTAGCGCTTTCCATCATCCCCTGTTCTAATCGCCCTTTTCTTCATTTTCCTAACTTTAAACCTGTCTTATTTTTAACTTATCTCATTCCAAAACAAACAATTAACTACAAAACACATCCTCAAGTACATTTCTGTATCATTTGTAGCGATTTATTTGCAAAAGAGAAACCACCCAGTCGGAAAAGATAAATCCGATAGAGTTGATGGCCACAGGGAAACTTCTTTATGACAAGGTAATTCCATCACTACTCAGAAGGCGCACTAAATAATGAGTAGTATTTAATTATTAATACTTTTTGCACAGAGTAAAGAGTAACTGAGAGAAAAATAATTTTATGAACGGGAATAAAAAAGTTTTTTTTTTAAATTCTTTCGGTTGCTACATGAAATATGTGGGCTGGGAATCGAAATTTTAAGAAGCGTTATTAAATGTTCTTAGAATTTTTTTTTAAAATCCATTGGGTTGCAAAAATAAAAGTTTTTTCTTCCTGTTTTAGTTTTGGGTTATTGTGTGAATCTGAAATATGAACTCAGAAGGATCTTTATATTTTATTCAATTAATGAACAAATTCAACAATCCGACCAAAATTAACATACGCATCACCCATATGGGCTACTTCAAACACAAAAAGACTAGAATCATTCCAGAATGCATTGCTCCGACGATTCACCAAAAGCCCCTGGTTCGTTAGGAATAGCGTAATAAACACGGGCTCGAAAATTCCTCCACTCCGAAAACATATAATAGATTTAGCTAAAACATTTTACTCCAAATTAGAATCGAACTCGAATCCCTCTATATCCAACCTTGGCCGCTGGACCCCCAGCACCGACCCTCTCCGTCCCCGCCCAAATTCCATCTTATATCCTCCATTACCTTAGTGAGCGGGCTTAAATATATATCAGCAAGCGCCACTAGCACATTAAACACAATTTACAATTATTTGAAATAAAAATAAGTAAAAGCCCCACAGTAGCAATAGGCAGCCCGCTCACTGGGTAGAGAAGACTATCTCCAGATTTATGCACCTCTAACCACAGTTGACACAGGAAGAGGGAGAAATGTTCCCTGGCACTGTATGCAAAAAATTTTACCATACGATATATAATTAATGAACACACTGTATACATTTCACAATCATTATTCCAGAAATATAAGATTTTAAACAGCGAGGGGACGGAGGCGTGGCGCCCATATTGGCACATAAGCATTGCCTACCCTACTTTACTCACATCTAAATAAAAATAATATTTAAGTGTATAAAATTATTGCAACAAATTAATCCTCATCTTCAAAAATACCTGCGAAGTACCAACATTACAAACCGATTACAAACTTCTTCCAAAAATCCATTTAGTTCAGTCAGTAGAGTCATTAAAAGGCCCTTAGTTTGCGCAAGGTGGGGTAAAAGATTTTTTAATGTTATACTGTTAAAGTTGGGACAAAAATCTAATTTTTCAACCCTGTGTGACTTTTGCGTTGGCCGCCATCTTGGATGAAAGGTGCCAAAAATTGGTTTTTCTAAAATATTTCCTCAACGGTTACTTCTACTACAAAAGTGTAAATGACAAAGTAAAAGAAGGGAAAATTGTTTACATTTTACTTTAACAAGTTTTTTTTTATATAAGTATTATATATAACGAGTTACAGAACTGGAAAGTTGCACGTTATTAAAAAAATTGTTAAAATCCCCATTTTTCTTATTTTATTTTATTACTTCTGGCTTTACATGTGGGCTCGTTCAGCATAGCGCGTACTCTTGTGAACCATGCTGCGTACTATTGCGACACAGGTCTGCAAGAGTACGCAAAATCATTAATCTCGTTTATTAATTTTAGTTTTTTAATGGTCAATCCAATCCGTTTTTTTTTTGTACCCATGGTTGTAGTTGATATACTTTGCGTAACTTTAAGTGACCAGCTCAGGTTTGGGGGCTACATCGAAGCCAGAGAATTTAGCCTCTCAGAAGCTAGACGTATTGTACAGAGCCCGCAGATACTTTAACAGTGCACAACTGCTGGTCCTGTACTAATGGCCAAGTGCACCACACTGTTGAATTTGGCAACCACATCTGGTCTAAGATCCAAACATATTTGAAAAAAAAACCCTTGGCCCTGCAAAAACGGGAAGTCCGTTTGATAGATTCCCCTGTCTTCACAAACGGATTGGAATCTTTAGAGTACAGGCAGGATAGGAATGTTGTCATTGCTCTACTGGTATTTCAATGGAAGATGCTTTGAGGAACTAGCGTCATTGATCCCTTTGGCAGCGTTGCATAATCGGGAAATACGAGCCCCCAACATTTGTACGCTGTTGTGAACGGGTCTTTGTGTTTTCTCCCTCCTACAACATGGGTCTTTTCAAGACCCACGTTCTCTCCATCCTCTCCTCAGAAGACCCTCCACACGGTATCCTCAAAGGTGACATCCCTGAGGGAAACCGTCTTCTCCAGGCTTCCTGTGTGCAGTTAATGTACAAAAAAAGTTTAATGTTTCAAAAAATAATAACATTGAATTTATTTATTGGTAGAAATAAACACTTTTTCAAAAAGAGCGTACTCCTGCAGCACCCTTACTAGTTGATTTATCGCTGGGTGGGTTTTTTTTACAACATTAGTCACATTAGTTAAGGGCAAACGGAGCCCGTTTGGAATTGTACTGTCCAGAAAGAGATCTTCATATAACAAATTTGGATCAAAATCACTGTCAAGATGGGCGGATGGATATTTGAGCCGTAATAGTAACTTACATTCTGCTTTAAAGTACTTACTCATTTATTTTCATATTGTTTTTATTAAAGGATGGACCCGACACTTCAGACATTCTTATGAATTTTAAATATGTGAACCGATTGATGATGTAATAAATTCTTGAAGAAGGTCATATAAACAACTCGGATAGGTGTATCCGAGACACCATCTAGGTTGCAAATATATTCAGGTCAAGCCTTGCAATTATTTTTAAGAGAACGCAGGCATTTAAACTAATACATTAATTTTGAGAATAACGTGAGTCATTTATTTTGGGAGGCGTGTCATTTAATGTAATCATATTAACGTAGCAAAAATATGAAAATTTAAAAAAAATACCGTTAATCCGCAAAGAATTTCCAAAGTTGATTTTAAAATCACGAAAAATCCATATCTCTTACGGTCTATATTTAATAATTTTAAATCAAAATAAATAAAATACCTCGAATCAGTTCACATTCAATTTTAAGAATTTCGTTCTGTTTGGGTGAGTATTTTGGCCTCAAATCCAAAATTAAGTTTTATATGAAACAGGCCGCGTAGCCATTCCTCTTAATGATTTCATCAATAGAAAAGCGTAGGAAAGATATTGATCTCATTTGCTTTTTCAAAATTATTAATTGTAGTATTGACCCACCTACCTTGTTACAACTCATCCAATTCCAACAGTTTCCTTACTATATACACAAAATAAAGTTTTTTTTTTTTACATGAATACCACACAAGAGTCCCAACTGCTCCCAACCGTCTGGAGCCAGTGAGACTATGGCATTCCCAATTGTGGAATGTTGCGAGGCTGAAGGTATTGGGGAGGGGAAGGAGAAGGGTAAGGGAAGAGGGAGGTGGGGAAATACCTGGCTATTCAGATCTGGTCACCAAACACGGCTAAAAGCCATTTCAAGCAACGTTTCAATTCTGAATGGTGGTCTTTCACCAGGGCGATACTGAGAGTATCTTCCACTCTGGAACGTGCCCAAATATACTATATATTATTTTTAAATTAATTAATTGCGAAACAACACAAATTAATTAAATAAAATTTACTTGCGCACGCCGGGATTTGAACCCGCGACTTTCGGATTCGTAGTCGAGAGCCTTACCCCTCGACCATGGAGGCCGTCGATCCTCAATCAACACTCTACTAATTATGGGTACCATTCTACACTATCCAGAATGTCGGGACTTATTAACTCAAGCCAGAGCCTTGACATTTATGATACCAGTCTACGTGTCAGGCTTTACGAAAATAAACTTCGAAGAATATCATTTAATATGTGTAACATCATGGACACTACTATGACCTTGTTCACGCTTTGACTTAAATGTTCTCTCAAATGTACATTTACGTCGTTACTTTTATGTAGGTGCTGTTATTTTTCTGTAGGTCTTATTGTGTATTTTGTGTAATTGGACAATGATCCGTTAATATAAAATAAATCTGGAATAAAATCACTAACGAACCCTACAAGAGCCGCTTTTGTAATGTAAGCAGTTCGATAGTTATGGTCCCCGGTAAAACTTAAACAATAACAGTAATGTGTTTGGTGTGTAGGTAGAAACAAAGGGTGCCCCCCGCTGTGCTTAGATGCCATTTGCGTCATCATTTAATCAGTGGCGTGCAGTCCGTAATGGCAAAAAAGCTATGTCTACCCTTAAAAAAACTAATCATGAAAAGAAAAGAAAGGATAATAGAAAAATTTCTCAGCCAAATGTGTTTTTTCCAAGAATTTGGTAATATTCTGTGCACAATTCATACCCAACTATAAAAACTACGCACAGGCTACCTTTGGCCATAAGGCAATTCACGCCATTGTTAATAATGATTCATGTCCCATCTCCCTTGTTTCTGTTATCATTGTTTGGCACATTTTAAACCATTTGTAGCTGAAATGTGTTATAAAGTTTGAAGTAGAAACTTTTTTGATATTAACAAATCCCAAAATGAAATATGAAACCGAAAAGACACAGAAAAGAAAAATGTAACTGTAGCAGCTGAGACTCGAAATCAGGACCTCATGGCCTATTCGGGACTTTGCGCTCTAATCCAAGGAGAGCTACAGCTTCCCCAATCAGTCCCTTCATTTTTATTTGTGTCATACTAGGGGTAGCTGTGGGTGGCTCAGTGGATTAGAACGCATAGTCCCGGATAGACCATGAGGTCCTGGTTTGGGCGTCGCATTTTCTGTGTCTTTTCATATTCATGTTTGATGTTGAGAGTTATTAATATTGTCTTCAATTTTTTTTTTAATTAAATGTAAATCAAATTTAATAACGTCATTATTAAATTCTGCAAGTATTTTTAGTTTTTATTATTGTGACAGCTGTTCAAGGCCATTGATTAAACTGCGGTTAATCCACATTGTAACGACTTATTCATATTACTTTATTCACTCCCACCCCATTCTATTTTGGAAGGGTTTTTTTTAAATAATGATTTGTATAGGTAAAACCGATTTAGTTAGAAAGCAATTAAAATTCTTCATTCTGTGGGGTTTTTACATTAATACTGTGTTTCCCCGTATTTAACTGATAATGTTTTCTTAATTGATTTATTTGAATGTGTTATATTGTTTTGATAATGTGAACATACTGAGTGAATATATAATTTTCCTTACTTTATTAAATAATGTTATATATTCTTAGGATCATTCGTTCGTTTATTAATTTCTAATTATTCAAGTAAATTTAATCTAAGACCCTTTCTTTCTATATGTAACAGTTTAGGCTCGTTGTTGTCAAGCGGGATGTGATTATTTACTAAGAGATGTTCTGCGAATTTTCAAAAAAATGGTTTTATTTTTATAACATCGTATATGAATCTAGTTGAGAAAGCCCTTCCGGTCTGCCCGATATAGGTAGCGTTGCAGTCGGCTTTCACATTAATACAAACTAAAAATGCTTGCGGAACTTAATAATAACATTATTAAATTTGATATACATAAATTAAAAAAAATAAATTAAATGATGTTTCTGAATTAAACACAGAAACAATTAATTATCTTCAATGATTAAAACGAGGTTTATAACCTTCAATAGGGTATTCCAAAACTGAACATTTATTTTCCCTTATAAAATGTAACATAGGTTCCAACCTGTATAATAATTTAGAGGAAATAAAAATTCCGTAGCTCTGTTGTAACGATGGTGATAAATTTCGCTATATTATGTTATATTTCACAGAGAATATTTTAACATCCTAAATCCCTTTCACCGGGCGAATTTCTGATACAAAGTACAAAGGCATGAATTGTAACGGGTCATTTTCCACGACACGTTCGTAGGTTCGTTTAGGATTAAATTTATTCGGCAGTCACGTTTATACAATGAATCAGCTCCACTTACGACAACTGTGTTGCCGGTTATGAAGGGTAGCAACGGTATGGCAACACCCAGGCAAAGACTCCTTTTTTGTATACGCCCAACTGGGCTTTTACGTATATGGTACTTAGGATACCGACTTATAGCAATACAGTAGTTAAGCAGGTTTCATTTCTTATGTAAACCGTGAGAATGTATAAAATTGAACGAAGCAAGAAGTGTATGCCAAGATCGAGTTGTTTGGCGGTCCGTCCTCTCTGCCTACGGCGTGATGGTTAGTTAGTTATGTACTTCTGCATAACGGCTTTTTAAATTTTACCATTTTTCAATTGAGATGAGATGTCCCTAATTATTTCAATATCTAAATAGATGCACTAAACACAGAATTCATATTTTATTTATTTCTCGGCAACAGTTGTGTATTGGATAAAATAATTACAACATATAAGTATTTTTCGAAAACAAGAGATAAAAAGTTTTCTTAAAAAAATCTGGAAAAAAATGTCAAAATATGATAGACGGGTGCAGTAATATGCGGGGTTTCGTTCACCGTGCCGTGATGCATGGTTTTGCAATAGTAGCCGGCGGTCTGCCGGCTGTAATAAACGTTTCATGCCTGGCCGATGTTTTATCCTCGTTTTCTGCACATTTAGACATTATTTTACTTATATCAAATACGAGATATATATTAAAAAAGTTTTTTTTATATGAATACCGCACAAGAGTCCCAACTGCTCCCAACCGTCTGGAGCCAGTGAGGCTATGGCATCTCCAATTGGCTAATGTTGTGAGGCTGAAGGTATTGGGGAGGGGAAGGAAAAGGGGAAGAGGTAGGTGGGGAAATACCTGGCTATTCGCATCTGGTCACAAAACACGGCTAAAAACCATTTCAAGCAACGTTTCAATTCTGAATTGTGGTCTTTCACCAGGGGTCTACTGAGAGTATCTTCCACTCTGGAACGTGTGCAAATATACTATATACTATTTTTATATTAATTATTTGTGAAACGGCACAAATTAATTAAATAAAATTTACACTCCCACGCATTTGAACCCGCGACCTTCGGATTCGTAGTCTAGAACCTCACCCCTCGACCATGGAGGCCGTCAAATTTGCATGAGTTATACGTGGAAACTATTCATTTTAATCCAATTTAAATATCTCAAAACTTTAAACGTGTACACGAACCTAGGGGAATTTTCGAGCACCCTAAGGGAAAGGTTAAATACGAGTGTAAAATCGACCTTTGTTTACGATCTACTTATTAAAAATGTAAGTTTTTACAAAAACAATAAAACATTTATCGTAAAATTGTTATGAAATGGAGAAGAATTTCAACAAATTATAAAATATATATATCCGACTGTGAATCATAACACAATTGAGACAACCGCACTTGTAACGCGTGATTTCAATAATTTTATTCATTTATGCCGACCCTGAACATTATGAATCGTATTTGCGTCAGTCGCATATGTGACACGGCTGAAATCTCACACATGATTCTGCAGCATCCGTCGGGTTAAAACTAATTAACTCAAATAGACACCATAGTAGAATAGCTTGGTAACTCGATAGTACCTACACACAGACCAATCAAATTGATGAATTATTGCCACTGAATCGATAAACTTGGAGAAGTGTACTGTGGGCAAGTTCGTGTGCCAAATAAAGTTAATTTTTTCCATACTTATAAAATTGATTAGTGAGTTTACAATAATTATTATGTATGGTAAATACATGTAAAACATGAACTAATAATAAGGTTTTCAGTTAAGTATTTAAATTATTCAATTAAAAAACGAAAAGCTACAAGGTTAGCCTATGGGGTTAGGATGATGGGAGGGAGTGGAAGGGAAATGATCTAGTTTGTGTAGAGTAATATGTATTGTGTGAATGTTATTTATTAATTTTAGGTTTGAAATTATGAGGGGCTGAGTTGAATAAGTCGAACTCACTGTATGAGGTGTAAAAAATGTGTGAAGCGCTGTGAATAAAGGTCTTTTATTTTGAGTTAGTGTTGCATTAAGGTAGGTTTAGTGTACGGTTTTGTCTGGTTTATCTGTTAGGCACTATCAATTGAATTCGTTCAATTAATTCAAGGCAATCTATCACATAGGTGGCTATTTTTTTGTAAAAACAGTACGTCTACGGAATTTCTACGTCTGACCTTTTCATTGCTTTCACATTTATAACACGGTCATACGTGATTTTAACATACGCGCCTCAGGAATCTCATTTATACAGTATTCAATATACATTTTTTCATCCGGACCTAGCGGAAGGTTAAGAAAAGAACGCTTCGTTGGTTTAGACATGTGGAGCGGATGAACAAAAAAAGGAGTGTAAGAAGAATATATGAAGTAAATGTGAATAGTTGAAGAATTCGGGGACGCCCCAAAAATACGTGGCATGATTCGAAAATTTTAGAATAGGTATTTCTAGATAATGCCTGAACTACTATTATATACATTTTTCATTAAATTTAGTAAAATAATCTAAACGTAGAAATATGCAATTTAACATATTTATTTAAGATTGTTAATTCAATGTTTTGTACCCCTGAACTGCTGTATTTGATTATTTTTCATGTACGTGGTAGGACAAGACAGTACCTACCATTTTATTGTGACAATTAACTTCATTCCCCTATGCGAAGGATTCAACTTCTGGGGAACAAATACATCGATATTGTTGACATATTTAAAAAAAAAATTGACTGGAGTTCCTCATTGACCTACCAATCCGGCCACACTTCTAGGTGGTTCTGTTCGGTGGCTATCGGCATTTGCAAATCGAGGTGCTGCACAAAGTGGTCTGCTAATAAAATGGCGGCCGGCGCTTCCGGCCAGGGCAGCGGGGACTTCCGCTTCCGGCGCAGAGTGCCGCTCAAACCCCCCCCCCCTCCAAGCGGGGTTCGAAAAAGGTGGTACTTAATACTGACTTTGTTATGTCATCACGCCATGACCAAGTTCGTGACTCGTAATTGAAGTGTATTGACGTGGACGACGTGAGACGAGGATAGGGCACTCAATTCTGTGGAAAATTGTGGAATTTTCGAGGAAATCCGTTTTTATTTTTTCAACTAAAGCTCTGAATTATGTTTGACTTATGTGAGCACTTAAATTGATCCAGAAATTCGCTTTCAATGAGCTCATGGTAGAGGGATGAGAGTTTTGGATTCCTGGTTCAATACGAGGTTTTACAAAAATAATTTCCCTCATGGCCTATTTCGTCTTCGTAGAGGATCTTTTCAATGAAAGGAAGGAGAGGTTTTAGGAAGAAATATATCAAGGGAGGGGTGGAATCAGGGAAACAGTATTTGCAGGAGTGACGGACGTATCAGAAAATATTCGGCAAAAGTTTGTGTTGTGTTCATGTATTGATAATAAAACCCCGATTGTAACAACTCGTTGTCATAAAGTAACAAATAACATGATACACGGAATCTCAGTATAATGGATTTGGAAAGCCAAGAAGCTAAGCACCTTCTAATACAACGGTAATAATCTGTCTGACTGACCTAGAGAGGTTCTCAGGTATCGCTAATGTACTCTCTTGCTGACAGTGCCATCTATGTGAAACAGTCGAAACTGAGATGTCAGTTGGAACATGTTTCAATTATTGGAAATATTTTTTTTTTACTGAGAGTTAAGATATTAAGGCCATCCACCGGCTAAAATTTTAACGAAATCACGCTCTCCTTATGCAGGTGGCGACAAGGTTCAAAATCCCGCTGTACATCGGCCGCATGTTTCGATTTCGGCAAAAAAAACATCACCAAAATGCGTGTTTTATTCAATTCTGTAAAGCTCAGACATAATTATTATATTCTAAAAAACTTCATTTACCACAATGAGCAATACGAAAATATGTGAAAAGGTGTTCATAAGTAGGAGATTTTGCGCTTTAAACATTTTTTTAATGTCTCATACTCTATTTTTTTCTAAGCTTATAAAAAGACATACCAAAAAAGTGCAGGGTTACATGAAAGGCCAAGGTGTGATCTACTTGCAGTATTTAATTCAATCACCTATGATATTTCTAGGCCAACAAATTCTCAAACCGAAAACATACGATTTTGCATTGCTTCCCATTGCATCGCCTTAAGAGTTTTTTTTATATACCCAGCAGGTTCCTCATTCTATTGGTGAGTTAGTGAGAGAATATTTCAGCAAAATGTGGATTAATGTAATATTTATATAATATTTATTACCAACGTGGGCATGGTAAGTTTGCATTCCGTACCATTAAACTAAGCTTATTCAATTAATGAGACACTTTTATTCAATTATTAATTATTTTTATTGAGATTTAAAAACCTCATTTTAATATTTAATCATTGTAGAAAATAATATTAAAATAACCTAAATGAAACATAAAAACGGAAAAAAATGACAGAAAATAAAAAGATTAGATGTCTTATACAAATAAAAAAAATCGCGTATTAATCCGAGACACTGTCTAGTTTGCAATTGTGTTCCTTAGGAACTTTGTAATCATTATAAAGGTAGCTGCCAATAATATGGGATAAAAAATGGAGAATAATATTGCCAAATCTTGAATTTGAGATGTGATATCGATGAACATGACATAAATTGAACTGGTCTCATTAGTTGGTTGGTTAAGCGGTTGCCACGGATAGACAGAGGTCCTGGGTTCGAGACCCAGATGCGACTGAAATCTTTTTATTTTCTGTCGTTTTGTCCGTTTTCATGTTTCATTTAGGTTATGTTAATATTATTTTCTACAATGATTAGATACTTTTATCACTGAAGGGAGCCTTTATTAGATTTAAGACTTTATATTTTCTAAAAATGTACCATTTAAGCTATTTAAAACATCACAAATTTAATCTTATACTTTTAAAATTGATTACTAAACCAGACTTTGCTTAATTGAATCTATAAGTGGAACGTGGAAAAAACACGCCACCTTTCTATCTAAATAATAACAATTATAACGTTTTACTATCTTCTTTTTTTATAATAAAATAACAAATAATGATATCCTCACTGGGATTTCCCGTGCTGGGGATTTCATTTACAAAATATTAAATTCCATTATATTAAATTGATGTTCTTGACGAAAAAAAAAATAATTCTTAGGTGAGGTGTTTCAAGTGCAGTTGAGTGGTTTCGGTGTTAGTCTGTATTTGGTATTGATATATTTTCTATTTCAGATCTACCTATGTAACGTATCCAGTGTTTTATTTGATTTTTAAATTTATTATGGTTGTTGTGATTTTTTAATGAATAATGGTATTATGTTGGAGAGTTAAGTATCACAATGATTATATATTTTAGTTTAGCATCATAAAAAAAATTATAAAAAAGTAATATACAGGTTCGGCAGTTGTATTTAACATACTAAATAAAGTAAATTAATAAGAATGCCAGTGAAAAATACATATCTTGCTAATATTCCATAAATCGTGGGACATAACAAAAATACGATTTACAAACTTTGGCCATAATGCCCACACTGCGGTACAATACGATTGGTCAAGTTAGTCCGGCTGGAGAAGTCAACCGGCCTCTCCCGATCCAGCCCGCCACGCAGCTGGTGGACAGACGCATCCACCGACAAGACATGACAAATCTCACCCCATGAACCCGAGCACTCCTGCTAAGTCACCTGCCATAGCGAACCACTTGGGTTGAGGCGTTTGTTATCCAATGAATGGTTTCCAGGGCGGCTGTACCCATACACGCCTCCCAAATTAAAGATCAACTGCAAAAAGTAAATCAAATCTCAAATACAAAGCAGATAATGTGTTTTATTTTACATTAAAAGCTCTTAAACGGTGAGCTTTGCTATCATGAAAGCAGCAAAGCTTTTCTACTTAAATTTTCTTACTTCGAGGCTTACGTACAAACTCGAATTCAAGTGTATTCCATTTCGTTGTGGGAGTGTGCACCGTGGGTTCGACTTGCTTCAGCTCTTTCCGGTACGACACGAAGTCGCGAGTATGCTGCCCTGCAGTGGCTGTTGCATGTGAACCAAACTTTCCTTTGTTGTCCTTACAATATCTTAGTATGTTTACGGTCAGCAGTAAACTAGAGTAGTGAGTCTAGCAGTGAGACCTAGTGGACTCCACCTGACCGGAGCCACTTAGGACGGTTACTGTCGTATCTAATTATATATGTACATTGTTCATCTAAAGTTTTATATGTTTTGTTATCGATTTAACTTGCGAGTGTATTTTCCGTGAATGAATAAATCTTTCACCGGCACATCACCATTATTGTACGAAAGTCATTATCACGAAGTAAGTCCATTGGACACGTCATCGTCGCCTGGAATAGACGTTTTATATCCGCCAATATGTTTGTTTTTATAGGTGGTTTACGCCTGTTTCAATTGCACCGAGTCCGGACAAAACCAACTCAATCCAGGCCAGGACACTGAATAGAGTTGGCCTGTTATATATATATATTCAACTAACCGTCATACTAGAATTTCTTCAAACGATTGGTATTCACTTTGTGGCGTCATTATTAATAAATTAATTAAAAAATATACTTAGTATTCAACACTTTATAAATATACATTGATATTCGAAACACGTATTTTTTTTAAATTCATTTATTAACCGTCATACTGTTTTACTGCAGGGGTAGGCAGAGAGGATGGACTGCCACACAATTCTGTATTGGCATGCACTCTTCTGTTATTCTGACATTTGACATTGCCCGACTCATGACTCACAGGTGCCATTTTTTTCTCGGACGTCCCCGACTTCTTCTACCATTCGCTTTCGCGTCAAATAAATATATTTTTGGTCTATACTTTCTGCCTACCCCTGTGAGGAAATGGCGTGAGAGTTTTCTAGTTATATTGGAGAATCTTATATGCATTGCAGGCTAACTTGATTCAGTGTGCTGGCCTGGGTTGGGGTGGTTTTAAATCCAGAGATATTTTAGTACAAGTTTAACGGCCCGGCTCGAGCCAAAGCACCGAATCAAACGAATCAATCACACAATAATTCTATCTCAGGAAATTATTGGCCCTGAACATACTAGTAACACATTACATTTTACCGTTCAACGTAAACCACATACTGCAGATCATAAATCGTCCCATCAGAGGAAAAAGTCACTACGATTTATTGACAAAAGTCACCTCAAGGATGCTTTATATCTTGTTGAAGTTTGAAACCCTTTTTTACAGTAACTCCTCACAGGAAGCTCTGAAAGAAATAATTTCCCTTAAGGCATATGTCATCTTTGGGATGCTGTATGGAGGGTATTTTAGAGGATGGGATGGAGTGAATCTGGGTCTTGAAGAGACTCATGCTGTAAGGAGGAAAACACAGAAGCTGACAGATCATTCCACAGCCGAGCTGTTTAACACAAGAACGAGTCGTAGAAGCGACCCGTTCTCATGTGACAAATGTCAACTGTGTACAAATGTTGGGTGCACGTTTGGCGTGTTTTCAGATTGCGCACCGGTACCGAAGGGATCAATGACGTTGGTTCTTCGGAGCATTCTTCCATTAAAATACCAGTATTCCATTGAATGTACTGCAAAGATTGGAACCCGTCTGTTATAAAGCGAATGTATCAAACGGACCGCACGTTTCTCCACAGAGTCAAGGGTTCGTTTAAGATATTTTGGGGCTCCCAACCGGGGGTGGCTGCCAACTTCTACCGTGCGGTTCACTTCGATTTGTACAGGGCCCCAGCAATTGTGTACTATTTAAGTATCTGCGGGCTGTGTACAATACGCCCAGCTTCTGAAAGGCTAACTTTACTCTGGCTTCGATGGATCCCTAATACCTGAGCTGGTCACTTAAGGTTACACCAAGCATATTAAAGGAAGGCTTGTTGGGAATATTGCTTCCTCTTTTAAGTATACATGATTTTAGTCTTTTCTTAAAGGTTTCGAAACTATTTTTTTTTTAATAATTCAAAAATGAAAAAAAATAATAAAAATAAAATATGTTAATTAGATTAGGTTAGATTAAGTTTTCGGGGTAGTTTTTTTTTTTTGCCATACTTTTGATGATTTTTATTACCTTTAAAAAGTGTGCCGATTCATAGGTGTGTTGATTCATCCAGTCACCAAGTTCACAAAGGCTTACTGAGATTTATTTAATTTATTTTTTGTTTTAGTTTCAGAATACTGAAATGAGTGGACCAGGCCAACTTCGCTGGAGGGCAGCTGCTTTGCGCCAGTCACCCACAGGCGCCAATGGAGGTATCCTCAACATTCAACATGGTAAGAAATAATTCCATCCCTGTACAAAAATCTTTTGTTACCATAGAATAGTTATATCCCTGCGGCCCACTTTGTTTTCATTCAATTGTAAGTTTGACCTTGTGCCTAGAAAAATTATCGTCTCCGACAATTACCTTTTTTTAATAATAATGATAATAATATTGTATTAATATCTCCTTTTTTTATAACAAAATAATACAAAATGATATTCTCACTGGGATTTCTCATGCTGAGGATTTAATTTACAAAATATTAAATTACGTTATGTTAAATTGATGAAAAAAATAAAAATAATTGTTAGGCGAGGTGTTTTAAGTGCAGATGAGTGGTTTCGGTGTTATTTCAGATCTCCCTATATAACGTATCCAGTGTTTTATTTGATTTTTAAATTTATTATGGTTGTTGTGAATTTTAATGGATAGTGGGATTATGTTGTGGAGTTTAGTATCATAGTATAACAAGTTTTTTTGTCCAAATGTTGTGTTTGTGGTTCCTTGTTGTATGTTTTTTTAACTCGGAGATCTATTGGAAAAATATCTTGGAGATTGTTGTTATTTCTGTTTTTTTTTTTATATTTATGAATGTTCATCACTAGAAGTTTGCCCAACAACCGATATTGTTCCAAATCTTACTTATTTATTTCCATTCCTTTTTGCTAAAACAGAAATAATCTAAAATCAGTCAATACTTTCATTCTACCCTTAAAGATCTTAAGGCTTCCACAGAAAGGTTAAAGCTTTTCCTAGAGCATTAGAATCAAGCTATCCCAAATATATGCAAGGTATTATTTATATCAAAAGAGAATTGTTTTTATTTGAATTCTCTATTCCTACATCTGCTTATATGTATGTGTTTTCATTTATATCCACTAGAAGAGGTGATTTCTCAAATTGTCCATAAACAAACTGAGAACACGATTTATATATATATGTGTGTATCTGTATATACATCTATATACCCTGAGAAAGAGCTAGTCGGGAATATTCTATATAGTAGATCTATTGGTGAACTTTACTAAGATTACAATTCAAATATCCTCACGAACCGGATCGAGAGATTCCGCTATGTTACAGTTATTTTAATTATTATAAGTTACGTTTTGTCTTGTTTATCACAAAAGAGAAAAGTCAAATGTCAAATGTACGTCTATGAATGTGGGGGGCACTATTGTATAGTCTACAAAAGTGAGCGGGCACCTCCATAGACAATCTAGGATAAAAAGTGCTTGGAAACAGGCAAACAGAGCAAATACTCAACAAAACACTTGGCTGAGCGGTGCCATAGATTGATCATTCGAAAAGTTGGGAAGAACGACCGTTAGCATCAAGTTTTTATGAAATATTATGGAGTATAAATATTATATTTTAATTAGGTAGGTACCTTAATTTTTTGTTTTATAATTGGTATTCAACGACTGTAAAGTTAACTACGTCAAGCTGTATGTGCCCTACACCCCGCGGCACGCGAACATATTGAAAATTGATAATTTGGCCTTCTGGCAAAAAAGGTTTTGCATCATTGCCATAGAGGTATAAAATAATATGGTTTTCAAGCCCATACAGACGCGAATACAAAGCGTTCTCCATTTCATTGGGATTGGTGCAATAAAGAGACCATAGGTTCGGATTTTTCCGGCAATGACACGACGTCGCGAGTGTGCTGCCCTGCAGTGGCTGTTGCATGTAGATCAATCTTTCCTGTGTTGTTTTTGCAATATACGCGATATAATTTAGTATGCGAGTTTGCATTTTATTCGGTTATTCGCTGGAAACAGTATTTGATGAAACATCAACATTCAGCAATTGACTAGAGTAGTGAGTCTAGCTGTGAGACCAATAGACTCCACTTTACCGGGGCCGCTTTGGACGCTTAGTGTCGTATCTAATTATTACCGTCTATGGCTGCTACAGGAGCAGATATTAATTCTTAGAATGGTGCCTTTAATGGAGTTAGTGAAACTCAATTTGCAACAATGGAAAATATACAATAAGTTCAAACTTCGATAGATAGGAACCGTAAAACCACTTTCCAGACCGGATGTCCCCCGAGATACATTTTGAACCACCGGAAGTTGAACCTTTTTACGTTGTGGCCATATATTTGAATAGCAGCTGCGAATTGACAGTTGAATTCTCGTGGCATTTTATTCGTGTCACGTTCCTGGAAACACAATCTCTGGCTGCATAATTATTAGATTGTTATGGTATATTAATAAATAATAACAAATCTGTAAGGCGAGAGCCAGCAACCCTCAGGACCATGAATAGTAGCATTCCCCTTCAAGATGACCTTGCAAACCTCCCAGCCAGACGCCTGACGTCCAGGAAACCTTTTTGGGCGAAAGACTGCTTTTGTCACGATACTCCCCTGAAGGGTCGTGGTAAACTCAGTAGCAGACCTCGGACGTGAAAAACAAGCACCTTGTTATATACCCTACCATTAAATTTCCAGGGTTCTCTCTCCCTCGGAAGACGTGGACTTCGTTGGACCATATATGATGCATAAACGGAGGCTAAATGATTCCAAACTGTATGAATGTGGACATGTTCAACCAAGAGAACACATCGTACAAGAATGTTCCCTTTAAAGTTTCCCTATGGCATATCTGTACTGAACCAAGTGACTCCCGATGCCGTCAACTGGCTGAATAACCCCAGCATCCCACTATGACCTCCACCAACTCTCCTCCGCCATACGACTTATAAAGAAATCGTGTATATTTCAATTACCTAAGTGTAGACATATTAACGACGAAGAAAAATAATGATTATAAGTGAAACTTCTTTCAATGTAAGGAATCCGGATACCGTAACAACTATGGTGACCCCAACGCGAATCCACGCGAATTCTACTTTTCACAGCTGCTGATATTACAATGTTGGTAGCAGTTGGGTATGGCCAGTATACAAATATATTTTGATCCGATTATAGTGCTTGGCTACAACGTCTTACGCACACTGAGATGTGGAAACGAAGAAATAATTCATAATTGTCTGCTTAACAATCGTTCTTGCAATCTTTAATGTATATTCCAGCGTGGTATAGATACTGTCAGTATCGCCCTGTTGTAAGACGGCCATTCAGAAATGTAATGTAGCTTGAAATGTATTTAGCTGTGTTTAATGACAAGATCTGAATAGCCTTGCACTTCCTAACTTTCCTCTTCTCTACCTACTTCCCTTCCCCGCTCTTTAACAAGTTGACACTCAGCACTCAATAATACGCACTAAGCATGTTGCTAACTCAAGAAATACTATGAATGATTTATCTGTTAACTATCTGAAGTACCCGGCGTTGAACGTGATAATTAACGGTTCGGATAAAAGTTGAGTTTGATACGTTTTACTCATACCAGTAATTTTCGCTTTGGTTGTCCTTCAACTATGAAAAAATTCATCAAGAAGTGTAAACATTCTGCTTTGAGGGGTAGGAAAGGGAGGAAAGAGGTGGTTTTTCGACATCTTGTGTAGACAGTGACCTTCCTCTCGTTTCGAAAGTCAAGTGTGCAAAATTTCATCAAGCTCGAAAAAAAATGTAGATTTGCATACAAATATTTTTTTTTACAGTAACTCCACACAGAAGACCAAGGAGGAAATAATTTCCCTCAAGGCCTATATTATCATTGGGGATGCTGTGTGGAGGGTCTTTTAGAGGATAGGAAGGAGTGAAAATAGGATAGGTTATAGGATGGAGGAAACACAGAGGCCGGCAGATCATTCCACAGCCGAGCTGTTGAACACAAGGACGAGTCGTAGAAGCGACCCGTTCTCATGTGACAAATGTCAACCGTTTGCAAATGTTGGGCGCGCGTTTGGCGTGTTTCCCGACTATGCACCGGTGCCGTAGGGATCAATGACGCTAGTTCCTCGGAGCATCTTCCATTAAAATACCGTTAGAACAAGGACAGCATTCCCACCCAACGTTCAATTCAAACATTCTTCTTTAAGTAATAGATTCTGTATGAATAGTCAGTTAAATTTATTAGGTTCAAAATACAATAATCCCAAAAACGTAATCTTTTAAATTCTATATGAAATACGCACTGATATTTTAGGTTAAGTTGAAATAATTTTATAATTTTAATTTTAATTTTAATTAGGTTGAAATGGTTAATTTTAGGTTAGGTTGAAATTTAAGACGTTCAAAGTTGCTTTCACTGGCTCTCAAACTGTACCTATTTTCAGGCATTTAGGACGTATGTAATTTAATTTTTAAATTCCAGTTAGAAAATTTTGTCTTTTGAAACCTTACACACTTTCCTAACTACTCATAGAGAATTTATGTATTTGTAATGTGTAGTGTTGCTTGAGTTAGCAATCTGCAAAGTGATGCTTAGGGCCATAGCAAATATTATTTCATGGTTTTTTGTAATCTTTTGTTAAAAATAAAAAATAAGACTTGAAGCAATGTGTATTTTTTTTAAGATTGAGAGTTTGAAGACAAAAACCTTTTTCGGACTTTTAAAGGTCGTTATTTTAATTGAAATGTTTTCCTGCCTCTTTTTTTTATTCCCCAAAGGGCTTTTGTCTTTCTTTTGCCAATTTATATTGTTACAATACTCCTAACCCCTCACCGGTTCAGGCTTCTTGTTAGTTTTAAAGTCTGTAGCTACGAGCACTTCATTAGCGTAATTAAAAAAATAGCCCACCAAACCCTCGCTCTTTCGATCATAAATAATTTATAAGTAACTAGCTGATGTGTACCCGGCCTTGCTCGGGTTTATATAAAGTTATGATGTTGTGAATTCTTCCTTGACATGAAACGTTGCTAAAAAATAAACGTGCTAAAACACGTTGGGTGCCAAAATGTAACATCTCCTGCTATTGTTCGACTTTATCTCAGTATTCGTGGTTGGATCTGATGGATGAAGAGCGGGAAGATTTGGATATAAAGAATGATACTGGAAATAAAACCCTATTCACATTTAAACATTTTAAACATAATTTATTGGCTCTAAAAAACCCCGACAACATTTTAGAGAAAAGATAAGAGTAGAGAGGAGTATTAATTCAAAATTAAACGGTTTAAATGATAAATGATGGCTCTTGTGGACAGATTCTTCTCCTCAGCATCAGGCAAGACCGCTCCAGTCCTGATGTTTTCCCAAAATCATCTTCAGCTAAGTCTATGACGATACTTCGTAAGCGCCATCCGCTACAGCATCTCCCGTGGGGTTCAGTCAATAATATGTGAGGATGCTACCTTAGGTCCTGTTTGGTCGTCGATATAGCTACCGACTCTCGTGTCCGTTCATCCTCAGCAGGGATTTTCACCAACGCACCAGGCACGCGCGGTTGGGGTTGATAATCTTACAATTTGGCCAAACTTTGGTAAACTAAAAACATACCCACTTCGGGTAGATTGGGTAGATGCACCCCGGCATCAAACAGAAATGAAAAACTAACCCATAATCACTCCTTTCAATCACGTCGAGCTCCACGTCAGGTTATATCTGAAGCCATCTTGTCTTGCCTCCCTTCCGTCGGATGTCTCCCATAGATATTTCCTCAAATCTCTTCCGTAGACAATAGAAGTGATGCCTTTATAAGCGGGGTCAGTATTTACGTTACAGTCATTAGGGTGCCATAATTGATTTGACAGCCAAAATAACTATCTCCAAATAAAGAAACATTCTCTTGAATATTTTTTTTTTTTTACATATATAACATTTAATAGTACAGATATAATAGCTAATTACAAAAAACATAAATTTATTTTACAAAAAATGCCCAAGAAATGCCCAAATGAAAAAGATTTCTCGTGTTTGAGTTGCGGAGCACTGCCATCTAGCGACAGTAATGAATAAATAAAGTACATCAAGAATGTGTTAGTGAAAGACTAAAAGTACGTGATACTAGAAATACAACAATAAGGCTCATACAAGATATTAAGATAGTACATTCATATTTCGAAAGATATGATCGAATATTTCTAGAGGATACGTTGCCTTTTTGTTTTAAATTTACATACATTATTTACAATTAAGAGTTTTGTAAAAATTATGAAAAAATTACTGTTGGACTTATCTAACACTTTTTTGATTTGTGATTTGAAAGAATTATAGTTTTTTTCTGATTTGATTTTATACGGGAGGGCATTAAAAAAATTTATACCTTGATACGCGTAATGGAGTTGAAAAGCACTAGTATTAAATTTAGGGATTTCTTAGTTGCCACGTGATCTTGGTCGGTTACTTATTTTTGTAGAAGTTTTTTAATTAAAATGGTCTTTGTGAATTTGTAACAATTTGTTCTTTTTGAATTTATTTAAACTGAGGACTCTAAAAGATTTAAACAGCTGTGTAGTTGGAAATATCGATGGTTTTCGTAGGATGACTTTCAAAATCAATCTCTGTATCTTTTCAACGGGTAAGAGGTTAGTTTTAAAGGTTCCCCCCCAACCGATTATACCATATTGTAAAATGGATTGCGCAATGTATATTGTTTTTATCATATTGGATGATAGGATTTTTCTCAATCTAATAAATATGTAAATAAGTATTCTTACTCTGGTTACCGTATTTTGTACTTGTTCTTTCCATTTTAGTTGACTGTCTATTAAAACACCCAGATACTTTATGGTATTTTTGCCGTTGATGGGTAAACATTTGGCATCGTCGCATTCTTTTTTATTTGCACACTGTGATGAACGGATTTTGATACAAATATTGTTTTCAGGGTTTTTTTTCTTTTAAAGGGAATGCGATGAGGTATGTTTTGTCAGTATTTAGTGACAGACAATTTTGGTCAAACCATGTTTTGAGTAAAGGGAGATTTGTATTTGCTATTCTCATTGTTTTCTTCCATGATTTTCCTTTTGTGATCACCACAGTGTCGTCTGCATAAGATATGATGTCTCCAACTATGAGGAGGTTGAACATTTTATTTACATATATGATAAAAAGAATTGGACCGATGACAGTACCTTGTGGTATACCGAAAGATGCGGTTTTGGGTTCACTTAACGCATTATTAATTTTAACATATTGAAATCTTTCTTTTAGATAGCTTTGGAACCATGATAGCACTATTCCGTCTATCCCAATTTGCTTTAGTTTTTCAATAAGTTTGGAATGTGATATGCTGTCGAAAGCCTTGCGGAGGTCTATGAAGATACCTAGACACTTTTCTCTATTATCTAAATTTTTGCATTATTGTTGATGTTAATTTAGCAATCGCATCCTGAGTGCTGAGATTATCCCTGAAGCCGAATTGGTTTGGACTCATTATCTCCTTCTCTTTTATGTAGTTGTTGAGTTGTTTCTTCACAATTTTTTCATAAATCGAAATATTTTCTTCGTCAACAGATTTAAAAACCGGGGTGACAATAGTTTTCTTGTAGTTCTTCGGAAATATACCCTTCTTTAGACTTATGTTTATTATATGAGCAATTGGTTTGCTGATTAGCTCCCGGACAGCTTTCAACGTTCTCACAGTAATGTTGTAATACCCAGGACTTGCTGATCCCCTTAATCTTATTGTAGCATTTTCCACATCATTGTCAGTTACTGAAGAAAAGGTCTGAAAACCTTCATCAAAAATTGGATTTTGTTCTGGTCGGTTTGTTTGATTATTGTCTAAGATAATATTTTTAGCAAGATTGCTACCGACATTTGCAAAATAATCATTAAATACATTTCCACAAAATGGTGAGTTTTTTTCGGTGTAATAAGTGATTCCCTGATAGGAAATTTCTTTTGGTAATTTTTGTTTTGTAGTTTTGTTTGTTATTGTATCGATGATTTTCCAGAATTTTTTGCTGTCTTCACCGGCATCTTTTATTTTATCACAAAAATACTTTTCTTTTGTCAGTCTAATTAAAGTGCAAGTTTTTTTCGGTATTTCTTGTAAAAAGTAGCGATTTTTTTATCATTCGGGAATTTTTTAGATTGGTGATAGTATTTTTCTTTATTTCTGATTGATATTACTAATCCGTGGGTTATCCATGGCTTTATTAATCTTCGTTTTGATTTTGGTTGAGAAGCACTTACTATTGTAGATAAATTTACATGATTTTGGAGAGTTGTTTCAAAATTTATTGCACATATGTTAGGATTTTCTGATTCAAATATTGAAGACCAATTTTACATTTTAAGTTTTGTTCCTAAAATTTCCAGATTTAAATATTTTTTTTCATAATGTTTACCGCCAATTCGATTAGAGTTGGTATTTCTTTTAACTATGTTATGAGCGAATATACAGGTGTAGTGATCAGTAATACTGGTTTTCCATAATATTGATATATTTTTTTCAGTGTTATTTGAGTTACAAGATATATGATCAATGCAGGAAGGGATTTGTCCGAAGACATTTCATGTATAATTATTTATATATGATTTATAATTTAGCAACGTCATTACATTTACGTAATCTTCTTTTGCTCTGCTGTATACACCGCCTCCAATATTTATATTTATGTCGCCAATGACAATATTACAAGTATCTTTTAAATACATTAATAAGTGTTCCATTTCTATTATGAATTTTTTAGGATCAGATCCATGCGTGCGGTAGACGGCGATAACATGGTAAATAATTTTGTTGACTTTTACACGCAGTTTTAAACAGTTTACTAGTTGCATTGGAATTTCTATGATTGTAACATTGTTGTGTTTATTAAGTGTGAACACTGCGATTCCACTTATCTTGTTAATAGATGTTGTAGACGTGTGGTATGTGTAGTTAGGTATATCATACAGTGCGGCAGAATTATTTATATTCAAATGCGCTTCTGTTAACACAATGAGGTCCGACCGGTAGCGTTTTAAGAAGATTTAATGTTAGTACAAATTCATCTAGGTTTTTTTAAAGATTTCGAATACTTTAATGTAGAACAATGAAAGCGGTTAGGATTTATTTAATAAGTTATTACATTGCTTTGAAACGTCGCAAACATACTGTGGAACATCCGTTAGCTTATCAATTTCCTCTGTTAAAAAGTCATCCATCATAGTCGATTTTTTGTTGTGCTATGATGGACATTCTTTTTCGGTAGTTGCATTTTTCGCTGTTTGCACTATGTTCGGTGCTACTTTTGCTCCCAACTAATGTATTGTTTTTTTCGCAGTTGTAGCATTTAACGGATTCTCTGTTTGTTTTCACATTCGCTAAATTTGTGATTTTTTGCACAATGAATGCATCTCGGCTTATTCATTTTGTTCAGACATTTCAGGGATGTATGTCCGAATCCAAGGCAGTTGTAACATCGCACCAATGGATTGCAATCTTCGATATGTGCTCGGACAAAACCTATATTGATCCTTTGTTTTTCGAGTAATATCTTTCGGATTGGACCTGTTGTTTCAATTATCACATTTCTTAGTTGGTCACTTTTTCTATTTTTAAGAATTTTAGTGACTTTTATAGAATCTTTTGGGGCACCGTTTAATTCGTTATTTTGCAGAATAAGGTCGCTAAGAAAATCATCTTCATTATACTCCCCTCCTACGCCTTTAATGATCATGCACTGTCTTTTCTTTGTTAATTCTGTTGCAGATGTTACGCTTTTATTTTTATTTATTTCCATTTTCAACTTTTCGGCATCTTCTTTGTTCGAGCAGGTCATAATTATTTTATTGTTGATGCTTTTTGATACCGTTTATACCAATGCCTAGGTTAGGTACTTTGATTGTTTTAGTAATGATGTTCTTTATGTCTTCTGATGTTTCCTTGCCCTCAGCAGTTATCATGACAGCAAATTTCGGTTCTTAAATTTGTACAGTTCTCTCTTTCAGAATCATTGCGTATGTTTTTTGTTCATTTTTTGTTTCAAGCTTAAGCTTGACGGCCTCCATGGTCGAGGGGTAAGGCTCTCGACTACGAATCTGAAGGTCGCGGGTTCAAATCCCGGCGTGCGCAAGTAAATTTTATTTAATTAAATTGTGTTGTTTCACAATTAATTCATATAAAATAATAGTGCATTTGCGCACGTTCCAGAGTGGAAGATACTCTCAGTATCGCCCTGGTGAAAGACCACCATTCAGAATTGAAACGTTGCTTGAAATGGCTTTTAGCCGTGTTTGGTGACCAGATCTGAATAGCCAGGTATTTCCCTACCTTACTTTCCTCTTTCCCTTCTCCTTCCCCTCCCCAATACCTTCTGCCTCACAACATTCCCCAATTGGGAATGCAATAGTCTCACTGGCTGCAGACGGTTGGGAGCAGTTGGAACTTTGGGGCGGTATTCATATAAAAAAAAAAAAAATGATAACTTTTTTTGGAGTTCAATAATTATTGTTTGAAAATTGTTTCTCTCCGTTTTCCATGTTTCCACAAGTAAATTAAAAAAGACTATTTCGTACTTTTGAGTCCTTTTCTGTAGTAATGTTCTTTATGTCACTTTTTACATTTTCGATCAGAGTTAGTACGTCCATTATGCGTTAGGAAACTTGGGTTACCGTGCGGTGCAGCGGTCACCAAAACACACGTCACTCCAGGTCAAACTATGTGACAATACTGAATAATAATAGTTATTAGTAAATTCAAAAAACTTTAAATAAATTTTAAAAAATTTGTTAAAACAAACTGTTACATTTAAAAAAAAAACATGTCTTCCTACCATTACAGGGGACCTCTGTTACCACTGGAAGACCAAAAAATGGCCCATCTGGGTTAGGCCAGAGTACAGGAGATTCCTATGGAAATGTAGGAAGACATTATTCTACCACAACGGACAGCCCTTATCCAGCGAAGTCATTGCTGATAAGTGCAAAATGTATCCCCACATAGCGCACGACCCTGAGAAAATCAGCGACCACTGTAAGTTCATTAAACCTATTCTTTAGGCGCTGCCTTTTTACTGGGGATCTCGACCCCCACTCTAATTTACTTGGGGAAGGAGGCTCCTGTATTTCTCGTGGTCCTGCGCTGCATGGAGAGCCATGGACACCGATGATCCGGATGTCCTCTGCTACTCCTGCCTTCCACTTTGCCAGTGACCACGAGTTTCACCAGGTTCAAGATTTCATTTTCATCGATCAACATGTTCAAAATATCGTAGAATACATTGCAGGCGGACAGATAGCATTAACTTTATAACGGCCATTGTTTTTAATCCATAATGAACTCTTAGGGCCAGCGAAAGGAAACGTATGGACATCCTAGAAATCCTACAAATAATCCTAAATAGGGTGCTGGAGAAGAGAAGAATGCCCAAGGTTCCATGGACAGCCTCGTCCACCAAAAACTCTGGAAGAGCTCGGTAACCACGATAGGCCACCTTTTTCCAACAACATTTTGGAAGATTCTTTGGCACTTTGCTAACCAAATTGAGAACTCGAACCTGGAGAAGCTCATGATCACAGGCAAAGTGGAAGGCAGGAGAAACAGAGGACGATCACTCATACGTTAGCGTCCGGAACGTTCGTGTTCGCAGTTCTACGAACTGCGAGGAATGGAAGAACTTGGTTCATAGTTGCGATTACGGTCCTCATCGTTGAGGCAACTACAACTTTGTATCATCGAATGGAGTCGCCGAAATAAATAAATTAGGATTAGTTAAAAAAATACATATTTTTACAGTAACTCCACACAGGAGGCCCCGAGGGAAATAATTTCAATATCATCTTTGGGGATGATGTGTGGAGGGTCTTTTAGAGGATAATAAGGAGTGATTCTGGGTCTTGAGGAGAAAAATGTTGTAGGAGGGAGGAAACACAAAGGCCGGCAGATCATTCCACAGCTGAGTTGTTGAATACGGAAACGAGTCGTAGAAGCGACCCGTTCTCAGGTGACAATTGTCAACCACGTACAAATGTTGGGCGCGCGTTTGGCGTGTTTCCCGACTATGCACCGGTTCCTCGGAGCATCTTTCAATAAAATACTGGTAGAAAAAATACAGAAATCCCACCTGACGTTTGTGTTCCAAAGATTGAAATCTTTTTGTTAAGATAGGCGAATCTATTAAACGGACCGCCCGTTTCTGCACAGAGTCGCCGGTATTTTTCAGATATTTTGGCGTTCCTGACCAGAGGTGGCTGCCAAATTCTACAGTGGGGCGCACTTGTGATTTGTACAGGGTCAGCAGTTGTGTACTATTAAAGTATCTGCTGGCTCTGTACAATACGCCCAGCTTTTGAGGGGCTAACGTTACTCTCGCTTCGGTGGAGCCCTCATACCTGAGCTAGTCACTTAGGGTTGCACCAAGCATATCAGTGGAAGGTTTGTTGGAAAGATTGATTCCATTAAAGGAGATAAGATTGTCATTTCGATCCCATTTAGACGCAATCAGACATGATTGAGTCTTTGATACATTAAATTTGACGAAGTTATTCTCACTCCAAGCGGAAACCCTCCCGAGGTAACCGTCAATTTTCCCTTCAAATACCTCCGAACCGTTGGAGTTTTTGCGCCCTTTGGGGCTTGTCAAACAAAAAGCTCTCATGGACTGTTCTGTTACCTTGGTGACAATGGATTGGTGCACATGTTAGGAGGCCATTGATGTGCAATAAAAACAATGTCGGCGACAGAACCGATCCCTGTGGGGACGCCAGTATTTTTTGAAAACGTGGAAGAGATGAAACCGTCAGCAACCGTCTGAATCGATCTCTCCCTCAAAAAAACGTCAATTCACGTATACAAGGATACGAGAAGTCTGTAAGAAGGCAGTTTGTTGACAAGTCCTTGGTGCCAAACCCGTCCAAATGCCTTAGAAATGTTGAAAAATATATGTAGTAAAACGCTTGAAAGCATTAATAAATAAATACTAATATTGCAATAATTTTAGGGAAAATGTGCCACTTCGCTGCCACCGGCAAATGGAATGGTGTCCCGCCCGTAAAGGATAAGCAACATAACTTTTTCTACATCGGTGACACTCGGAAAGTCTGGAGAGAAATTTCGTTTAAATGCGCCCCGCATTTCAAAGGAGACATACATTCAGAAGATGGCGTCCATTACCCAGATAATAACCTGTCACGTACCATAAAAAAGAAACCCATTAAGAATAGAGCAAAAAGTTCACCACGTACAATAAAAAAGAAACCGATTAAGAATAGAGCAGAAATTTCACCACGTACCATAAAAAAGAAATCGATTAAGAAAAGAGCAGTAAGTTCACCACGCACCATGAAAAAGAAACCGATTAAGAGAATAGGTGAAACCTCATCACATACTACGACGAAAAAGAAACCCAGCAAAACGAGCCGTAAGATAAAACACAAGAAATATTACACTTGCAAAGATTTCACAGATAACACAGACACCACTACTTTGCCGACTACCACGCCTTTAGTTCAATGCAGTCACACTGGTGGTTTTACTACCACTGATGATCCAATAACCACACATCTACCCTCGACAACGACTCCAAATTTTGAAACCCCTTCATCAACCACGCCATTAGTTCAATGCACTCATGCTGATGATTTTACTACCACTGATGATCCAATAACCACACCTCCACCCCCGACAACGACTCCAACTTTTGAAACCCCTTCTTCAACAACTACCACGCCATTAGTTCAATGCACTCATACTGATGAATTTACTACCACTGATGATTCAATAACCACACCTCCACCCCCGACTACGACTCCAACTTTTGAAACCCCTTCTTCAACAACTACCACGCCATTAGTTCAATGCAGTCATACTGACGTATTTACTACCACTGATGATCCAATAACCACACCTCCACCCCCGACTACGACTCCAAACTTTGAAACCCCCTCTTCAACAACTACCACGCCATTAGTTCAATGCACTCATACTGATGAATTTACTACCACTGATGATTCAATAACCACACCTCCACCCCCGACTACGACTCCAACTTTTGAAACCCCTTCTTCAACAACTACCACGCCATTAGTTCAATGCAGTCATACTGACGAATTTACTACCACTGATGATCCAATAACTACAACAACAACCCCGACAACGACTCCAAATTTTGAAACCCCTTCATCAACCACGCCATTAGTTCAATGCACTCATGCTGATGATTTTACTACCACTGATGATCCAATAACCACACCTCCACCCCCGACTACGACTCCAACTTTTGAAACCCCTTCTTCAACAACTACCACGCCATTAGTTCAATGCAGTCATACTGACGAATTTACTACCACTGATGATCCAATAACTACACCTCCACCCCCGACAACGACTCCAAATTTTGAAACCCCTTCATCAACCACGCCATTAGTTCAATGCACTCATGCTGATGATTTTACTACCACTGATGATCCAATAACCACACCTCCACCCCCCGACTACGGCTCAACTTTTTGAAACGCTTCTTCAACTTAACTACCACCATTAGTTCAGAAATGCACTCATACTGATGAATTTACTACCCCTGATGATCCAATAACCACACCTCCACCCCCGACTACGACTCCAACTTTTGAAACCCCTTCTTCAACAACTACCACGCCATTAGTTCAATGCACTCATACTGACGAATTTACTACCACTGATGATCCAATAACTACAACAACAACCCCGACTACAACAACAATCCTTGAATGTACTCATAGCCCTACATACACAACAACAACCCCGACTACAACAACAATCCTTGAATGCTCTCATAGTCCTATATACACAACAACCCCGACTACAACAACAATCCTTGAATGTACTCATAGCCCTACATACACAACAACAACCCCGACTACAACAACAATCCTTGAATGTACTCATAGCCCTACATACACAACAACAACCCCGACTACAACAACAATCCTTGAATGTACTCATAGCCCTACATACACAACAACAACCCCGACTACAACAACAATCCTTGAATGCTCTCATAGTCCTATATACACAACAACCCCGACTACAACAACAATCCTTGAATGTACTCATAGCCCTACATACACAACAACAACCCCGACTACAACAACAATCCTTGAATGTACTCATAGCCCTACATACACAACAACAACCCCGACTACAACAACAATCCTTGAATGTACTCATAGCCCTACATACACAACAACAACCCCGACTACAACAACAATCCTTTAATGCTCTCATAGTCCTATATACACAACAACCCCGACTACAACAACAATCCTTGAATGTACTCATAGCCCTACATACACAACAACAACCCCGACTACAACAACAATCCTTGAATGCTCTCATAGTCCTATATACACAACAACCCCGACTACAACAACAATCCTTGAATGTACTCATAACCCTATATACACAACGACACCCCCGACTACTACTACACAGCCGACGATCACAACAGTGCTACTCAGTGATACTGATGGTGTTACCTTTCCTCCACCCCCGACAACATCTACAAGTCCTCAAGCAGAATGAACCCATGCACCCCCGAGCACAACTACGAGTCCTCTACCGGAATGCACTCACTTGCCTGACACTACGACTGCTAGTACTCCCTACGAAATAACATCTACAACTATTTCCCCCTGAAACTGATCGACAACCAGAATGCTCCCAAATTAGATAATTTTATTAGCTTTAAATTTTTAGAAGTTCACAGGAATAATAACCAATTTATTTAATCAATACATTAGTTATTAAAGTACAGTGCATTTGATTTTGTTTCGACTGCAGTAAAAAGTATTTCGATAATAGACGAACGTCTTCTGTAGATACCGAACGTCACACAGTAGCATTTATTGCCAAAATATTCGAATACCATAATGCCATTGGAGCCTACTCTAATATTTACAACTTCAGGCAACCCTATGCCAGAGTATACAAAGCTCACTTCAGACATCCTTGTGCCAGACTGCAAAACACGTTCTTTATACATCGTTTCGCTGGAGAGTACTATGCTACTCCATATACAGAGCGAAGTTTTAACAAAACAACTCTTGATGCTCAACACAATGTAACAGAAAAAAAAACATCGAAGGTTATTGTAATATCGCCAACAACAACAATAACCTCACAAATAGAAACTACTTCAGGAACATCAAAGACAGAACCTCAAACTACATTTTCTAGCACTTGTCTTGATGATCCTCCTCCTTCATCAACAATTCCTGGGACAACACCCACAGAAATAACGACAATTAGAAATCCAACATCATGGTCATGCTCATATATGGATGGACCTCCTCTTTTGACAACAACTCCTCAAACAAATTTAGAGGTACCTAGTTTAACAATACCTCATACAACTTCAGAGGCATCTCACTTTTTATGGGACAATTTACGAAACAACAACAACCCTGTGATTTCAATGAAAAAAACTGCAGATATCACTGATGTAACATCAAATACAACAACAACATTAGTGCAAATCAAAAGTACCCCAGAATCAACACAGACACAATTACGAACTTCAGAGACAACCACCAATAAAAAATTAAGCAAAATATCTACCATCAAATCCTTTCCAAAGGCTTCTAAAAGGCCAAACGGAAGCTATGAGATGTCCCTGCGATGAAGGAACCGAAGAAGATATAAATTATCTGAAAGTGGACCAAATAAACTCAAGGAATATCGTCTACTTTCACTACAGAACCAAACCATTCAATCAGTAGCTGAGTTCGCATCGCGTCTGTGTTCCACCCAGGAATCGGGTTTTCAATTCCTCGGCTGGCTAATTCCCACATCACAACACAAGCAAAATCTTCCGCTTACTGTGTAGTGGGAAATTTTCAAATATTGTCAGGTTATTCGTAACCCGGGAATATTTGTCTTTTATATATAACAATAAAAAAGGCACAAAAAATAAGTGTAAAAAGCACGTGTATTTATGTATTCAAAAACGATTCAAGACTAATTGACTTTTAGTTACATCAAGCAAGAGGGCATCGAAAATAATAAAAATTGTTTTACCCAAATATATAATAGAATAAAAACAAAAGGTTTCGTTTTTATTTTTGTAACTTTCAAAATGTTTGGAACAGTAAAGTCTCTCGAGGAGTAAGCTCTGGTGGCTTGAAGTTGTTCCGGCCGAAATTTATAAGAAATAAATAACTATCAACTGAAAAAAAATGTCTAAAAACGAATATAGAAACAAGTGTAAAACTAGTCAGTAAATACAAGTACAAATGTACGAAAATGTATTATGAGCGATAAATAAAACGCCGAATATTTACACTGAAGTATATTCAGTCAGCACGCTTATTACAAAATATAACAATAATCGGTAAATGCATGTTTGTCCTTCGATTCGAATCCTTGCCGACGGAGATGAGAGCAGCGCCCCTAGCGGTGGTTCAGTGAACCATCGCCATCGGTGTCCAGAAGGTCCTCGCTTAGCCGACAGAGGCGAGAGTAGCTCCTTTGGGGGACCAACGATTATTGCTTGTGAAAATCTATCGATACAGTAAGTAAACCAAAGTTTCGTTTAAAAAGAAAGAGAATTACTTCTCTTCGAAAATTATTCGCCTCATTAATTTACTTGAGGTGCTTAGTAGTACTTGGATATTAGACGTCAGGTTCATACATTCAACAATAAAAATACAACAGAATGAATACGTTAATTATCCGAAATAAAATAAACTAACGTAAAGTGAATAATTTCACCCCACATCGTTCTATCACAGGTAAAAGATACCGTGTGAGAAAAATATCCCATAATTGTGAGGTAGGCTATAATATATAAAATGTCTTTCATTCCCTTTGTTAACTTTCTCGTTGGTGTATTAATGTTATTTTTGATAAATTGTTTTGTGTATAAATTGACGCTTGCGTATTTGTATAATTTTGTATAATAGCAATATATCAGAAAGTTTACGTCTGGCTCTGTATGAGATTATAGCTTATAGTGCGAAATTCGATCATTATACTCGTATGTTAAAATTGATCCGATAAACCTTCACGATATGCAATTACCCGGGTTAATTTTCTTTGTATGGATTCGATTCTGTGATTATTCCGTTAGAAGCATTTGTTCGTGGATGGAAGAAGAGTATGCATTATTGGTAATTAAAGTAATATAATATATGGTACATGTATACGAGTATGTATGCATTACAGTTTTATTTGGAAAAAAAAACATAGTATATAGTAAATGTGTTATAAAGAGATATGTGTATTACATTAATTAGGACAGTATGTTTAAAATATATGCGTTTCGAAGAAAAAAGAAATGTTATGGAAGACAAGTAAATTTCCGAATATTTGCAAGGCAAATTTAGTTGGAAACATTTTTTGTATTAAGATTGTTTTTTAAATATTTCTTGACAGAGTTAAATATTTGGATTTTACCGTGAATGCATCTGATCTCTTCCGGTAGTTTATTGAAAAATGATCGTCCTTGCTAAGTATAATATAGTTGTGAAAATGAAGTTTATAATTTTGGGCATGGAAAAATATGTTTGACGCGTACGGTTTTCTGTTGAGAATTGATGTCTTTTTCTTTTATGATTTCAATTATTGAATATTTAATGTACAGATTTTTAAACATAGGCACTTGAAATTCATCAAATAGGCGATCCGTTGGTTGGTCTGAAGATTTTTTAAAAATAATTTTAAGTATTATTCTTTGAACGATTTCTACTGAAAGAATGTTAGATTTATATGCGGATCCCCAAATATAATGCGATAATATCGTCAGCATACGTCGAAAAGTGGCCAAGTCATAGTCCTAGCCAAGGATCTGGACATGGCCACTTTTTATTGTACGCTTACGATATTATAACCACTTAACCTCTCGCTGTCTCAACTTATATACTCAGACGTTTTTATACTCAGAACCTGCAAACATTTTAAAAAGGTAAACACAATGAAAATGCAGTACTTCACGTATGTACGCAGTTCTTTGGAAAATGCTTCTCAAGTCTGGAATCCCAGGTACACATCACACACAGAAAGGATTGAGAAAATACAAAACCGTTTTCTACGATACCTCGATTTTACCTCAGCTACCAGGGACGTATTGTGGAACCAAAAGATATAACCGAATATCCAATGACAACCCTGGCGAACTTTATCAAAGGGACCGGGTTACTGTCAAAGGAATAAGGTAAAATGGAAAATAGCACAATGGACATATAGCCTCAGTGCTCACGGGAGCTATGCAAACCTATGTATAATTAAATAAATAATTGTACTTTCAAAAAATAAAGCATAAATAACATCCATAAAACTTACACAAAATATTTCTAAATTATCTAATGTAAATAGTTTCTTTCAGGTTGCCAAGTTTACAATATTTTACATGTATATGCAAGTAAAACATTTTGTATAAGTGCTAAAAATGAGGAAAAATATCGGTCATGCATAAAACGCATCATAAGTCCATTAATGGCGGCAGATCGCTGGCTACTACTGACGACCAGGCATCGTGGTACGGCGAGCGAAACCTCTCGCTCATTAATTACCGCGGTAAGTTACCACCGTACGTACCTGGGAACCAATCATTGGATAACTAACACCTCGGCAGGTGACTGGTTGAGTTGAGTTGAGTGGTTACGATCCTCGGCTACGAATCCGGAGGTCGCAATTTTAAATCGTATTTTAGGTCGTAAATTTTATTTGATTAATTGGATTAATATTTAACAATTTATTCACTTAAAATAGTAAATAGTATATTTGTGGCAAGTTCCAGTGTGATAGAAACTTTCAGTGTCTCCTTGGTGAAAGACCATCATTACGAATTGAAGCGTTCCTTGAAATGGCTTAACCCGTGTTTGGTGACCAGATCTGTATTAACAGGTACTTCCTCACCTACTTTCAGCCTCACAACATACCCCATTTGTGGAAGCCATAGCCTCACTGGCTCCAGACGGTTGGGAGCAGTTGGGACTCTTATGCGGTACTTATACTGAAAAAAATTACGACCCATCCCCATTGTTTCTACTATTTATGGTTGCCCTACTTATGTAGGGAATTTTGAGGGTACGTGTTTATGAAGAAAAACCATGTTTTTATTATTTTTGAACTTCCCATTTTTTTTAAGTAATTAATTTTTAATGTACAGGGGCGTACTGTCAATATAGGCACGCACTGCCTACCCTTTTTTACTCGCATGACAATGTAAATAATATTAAATTCTATAAAATTATTGCCAAAATCAGTTGTCACTTTCAAAAGTACGCGCAAAGTACCCAACCACGCAACTCAGTACCGCGCGCAACACGCCGACCGCACCACTATAACACGTCAAAGGCAGGAACTAAATATGCAAATTGATGTACGAATCATATTAAAATGTTGTATTTATAATATATTTATTTATTTTATTTATTATATTATATACGCCCTATATGGGCTTTTACATATTTAGTTAGTTATAATATTCACACAGGTGCAAAACACATTACAGTAACTGCACCAAAAACTAATAATACACAGTAACAGAAAAAAAAAAAATAAACGGGTCCAATATCCACTAAGTCAATACTGACATTGATAACAAATAAGTAAATAATGTAAAAAGTTGTAGTTAACAATAATTTATAAACCAGGCAGAAACAAATTACTCATCCTCCTTTTGAAATTTGCCAAGTTTAGATTATTTCAAATACATCCATATCATTTGAGTATTTGTTACCAAGTCTGTGTAAGCGTTGAATTGGTGAATTCAAACTATAGTTAGAATGGGATAAAGATATGTAGAAAGTTAATGTCTGTCTTGTAGTTCGATTGGGTATGTACAAGTTTATTAAATGCAGGAGCATATATAACGTACATGTGTGCGCAATGCACGTCAAGGGACGACTCGTTCGTGTTAGTGTCTGAAAAGCAGTGCTTTTCGCCAATGCCAACAAATGTATCAATCAGTGCCATCTGTTTATACGTCTATTAATTAAAACAACTTTACTAACAAAATAATGTTAACATAATTTTGGCTTTCTTTCAAAATGATTTCTGTGTTACTTACACGATTTTTTTTCTGTTATCTATTAATTCGCTGTTTTTCCCACATACTACATACCCTGATACCTACTACACCGTGCAAAAATTAAAAAAAAATTATGTACACTTGTACAAACCAATGTTACTTAAATAACTATAATCAGTTTCATGCCTCACGATTATCACGATGCAAACGTTGTTTTTCCACAGATAATTAACAAATTTTAACGATTGTTTTCAGTTGATAGTATATAATATAATGTTTAGCCCATTCTCAAGATAATTCATTCCATCACAATAATATAACAATGGACTGGAAAGCTATTTTCGTGTTAGTGTGCTTTGCACTAATTTTAAAAAATGTTGATTGTTCTGAGAGTAAGTAAAATTCAATTTTTAATTATTAATTATTTTTATTGAGATTTAAAAAACCTCATTTTAATATTTAATCATTGTGGAAAATAATATGAACATGCGACCAGATGCGACTGAATTCTTTTTATTTTCTGTCGTTTTATTTTTCCGTTTTCATGTTTCATTTAGGTTACGTTAATATTATTTTGTACAATGAGTAAGTAAAATTATTTATCGTACTAACCAGTTTCGCCCACTTTTACGTCGAATCCTTTGAACAATCGAATTTTCGAGTATATGTAGAAGATTACACTTGCACGTGTTTTGATTCTTTTGCTCGTGACTAGACAATGTAACATTTATTTGTTTAAAAAGATAGACAAACGTTCCCAGTTTCCAAAAAATCTGACAATATTTGAAAATTTCAGACTGTCATTGTTGTTGAATTGTCAAAAGCGGAAAATGTTGCTTGTGCATTTGTGAAGGACCTTTCTAGCAGAGTATCAAACCCGCAACGCCATGGTGGAAACTCGACGCATTTCTCCATTCGGTTACTAACTGGTCAACGTAATCATAAAATTATTGCTTTTGGAAAAAAGTTGCGCAATTTAAAAAAAGTTAAGTTTCTTCACAAATGAGAAACGCATCCAGGACCTGTTTTTTGTGTTTTCGATGCTAAGCTAAAAATATCCATTAAAAAATAAAAATAATGTGGTTTCAACAAAGCTTTTAGGGTAAATAGTGATATAAGAACAAGCCCCAAAAACTCAAAATGTAGAAATATTAAACTCAATAATAGTGGCATATATGAGCTAAAATGTGACTCTAACGCTACTTGCAACGAACTGGCGGAAAGTGCCCTTCCAACTAGATTTAAAAAAATATTTGCGATGCGTTAATATTTTAATTTTTAATGAACTTCTATTTATGTACAGACAATTTTTGTAATATAAGCAATTATTATATTGAATTATGCGTATGTACTGTAATTTTTTAATACATAATAGCCTATCGTGAACGTCTCACTAGGAGAACCTGTACTGAGGTGTTCACGTATTTATGATATAGTATTATTGTGAAATGGTTATACAATTATGTTAAAGAATAATAAAAAAAATTAAATTAAAAATTAAAAAAAGTGTAAAAGAGACAAATATGCAAACTACCTAATTATTTTTATTTAATGTTAATGTTTTCGGATTGTAGGGGAAAATGAAGATTAGAATTTGAAGAGATAAAGGATTGCAAATTTAGCGTAACGGTGCCTAATTGTCATAACGTCTAAAAGCTTGAAAAATTCAGCAAAAACTGTAAAGTATGGTACTTGAAGAATAATTTTAATTTTTGTCTTTTGTGCTTTTCTAGTGGGTCTACACAAATATTAGTTGAACTTCCCCAAGATAGTAGTCCATGTGTGATTAGTTAAAATAGAATGTGATATGTACATTACGGGATGTCTTACCCCCAGATATGATATAATGAAGGACAATCATTGCAACATAGTTTGTAAATGCAAATGTTTGTAAGTGGTTTAATTTTTGATTCCTATTGTTTTTTTTTTAAATTTAACGCTTACTTCATTAAATAATAGAATCGAATTTAAGGGTCCAGTATAAGACCGCGTATTCACCGCCGTTAGGAATTTTAGGCCTCAAACTCAAAACCACGGACCACCGCGATCCGGCAGCAGGATTGGGGAAATGTGGATAATGTAGACCACGCCGGATTAAAAAAAAATGTTCAGCGTATTGATGCAATATGAAACAAAAAACATTTGCTCTATATTTTTTTCGTTTTTTCGCTGTTTAACAATAAATTAATAGAAGCTTGACAGACTTAACTTAGCAGTCCGAAAAGGGAGGATTTTTTTTGCCGCTTACTGCAAAGTAAAGAAAGTCGATCTGTTGGTATAGGTTAGGGTAAGTGATGAGAATATGTTTTTTTTTTAATTTGTATATAATATATTAATAATTGACAGTACCCGTACAAAGTGCTTCCCTTTCACAATTTTTTTTGTTACTATTTACGTATTTATTTCTTCATAGCATAATCTTTTATTTTTGGTTCGGAAATATTATAGAAATGCGTAACGTGGACCACCTGCTCAGAAATACTTATAAGCACAGTTTTTTGAAATGGGGAATTATTTTCATGGTTTTTGAATCAAGGAATCCGATTTTTGATTGTCCACTTGTGGATTCAAGATGGTTGAAAGGAATTAGATGCTGTTTTTTTTTTATATGGCTGTTCGTTCAATGGCTTTGGTTTTTTTAATGGTTAAGGAATCCGACTATTACATTTAACTTAGGAACCAAGATGGCGGATGTGAATTATATCCCGTTTATTAAATGGGAATAAGAATTATTTGTCTTTTGACAATTTTTGGGATTTAGAAACGCCCTTCAATATTGTATACTAAACAGCAGTAAAAACATAATATAGGTAGATAACAATGATTTACAACCCACTTCAGACGCAGACAATAAGCTTGAATACAATTCACCAGTAGTTCAGTCAATGAAGGCAATAAGAAAAACTGAAAATTTGCAGGTGAATAATACCTATAACGGGGAGTATTTTCACAAAAATCTCCTAACCTCCCCTAAGCAAAGTAGACCAAATATGCTATAATTTGAAATCAAATACGTTTCTAAGGACTTAATAGTGTCCGAGATACAGCGGTTCTAAATTATGCAAATTTGTTGTCATTCTTCGCTATTTTTTAGTGTTTTGGTCAATTTTGACAGCAAAGGAGTAATTTTTTGGTAGACGTTAATCTATACTTTTTAAAGTAGGCTAAAGTTGGTCTCCAAGGACCTAATATCGTCCGAAATACAGCTGTTCTAGATGAAGAAAAATATTCTATGTTATTCTATTTTTTTAGTGTTTAACCAATTTTGACAGTGAAGTGGTAGTTTTCGGTGAAGGTTAATTAATATTTTTAGAGTAAGCTAAAGATTCTACAGATTGAAACCAAATTTGTCTCTAAGGACCTAATATTGTCCGAGATACAGCTGTTCTAAATGATAAAACATTCTTTGTTATCATTCTTCGCATTTGATTTCAGGCACCTCCAAACACTTTAATTCCGATTTTGAACCAAATTGGTAGAGAACTCAAAATTCAAAATGACCATCGAAATTACTCAGGTTGACATTAAATTTGACTTCAGCACCCCCCTAACATGACTTACGCCGTTTTCTAACCAAATCGGTGTGAATATCTAGAAATTCGAGATAGCCGCTAAAACTATGGATTTTGATAGGCATAGCATACTTATATATGCAGTCAGGGGCGTCAAGATTGTAAATTATATGGGCACAAAAAATGTAAAGATTTTAAAAATAATTCGTTCATTCATTAGTTTTGCTTTTGACCGCCTGCAAAGATATAATCTTGTAGATCTGTACCACGTCCGTCAGTTTTTTTTTCAGTGCGCAGGTCTTTTATATTGTGCCGTATAATAAATTAATCACTTTTTGGACCGAAAATACGAAAATACGTAATTCCTACATTCCGGTGGCAGTTTAACACCTCTCTTCCCAGCTATTCGTCATAAATCAGACAAAAATATCGAATTTCAAATCGACGTCCGCTCGCTCTGAAGGACTTCTCACAACTGATTTACTCCGGCGAAATAAATCGTCTTATCAACAATCGCGCGGGCCGGAAATTCTCATACGATTTTTGTATGACGGAACTGAATTTAAAAATTCCTGAACTTTGAGGTAATTACAGTGAAAATCTAGATTTACTGAATTATTTTTAATAAACGCTCTTGGTTTTTGATCTTATTTACTCCGAGATTGTGGAAGGATTTTAATTAAATATGTTTGTAATGGGTCCAGTTAACATAACGGCGAAGGCACTGTCGAGCGTTTTACTTAAAATTACAGTAAGTATTTCATGTATAATGTAAAAGATTATAGTTTAAGAATTTACGTCACTGAAAACCTTAGACACTTTCGTAACTTTCCGTTAAGAATTTGCAGATAAATTATGTGTTGTATTGCTTACGTTAGCATACTGCGAAGTGACGTTTAGCGCCTTATTTGAGTCTGCCCCTTTAATATATATCATTAAGAAATAATTCTCGCTATATATGCTTTGGAAATACAATTCTACATTAAAAATAATATAATACATTAAAAAAATATTTTCAGGTAATCAAGTGACGTCAGCGACCACCTCGTTGAAAAACATTTACAGTAAGTTAAACACATACATATTTTTTATTCAATTTATCAGGATTAAATTATTGAAGCTCGTTGAAATATTTAATCATTTAAAAAGATAATATCAACAAGTCTGTATGAAAATATGAATTAGACGAATAAACAGAAAAAAATAACAAGATAACGGTTCCGACTGGGATTCGAACCCGGATCCTCTAGTCTTATCGGGACAAGTTCTTTTACCAATTGAGCTATTGAGGCCTAGTTGCATTCAGTTAATCTTAGCTATCTGATGCTTCCCTTTGAGAATTACTAAAATTATCATAAATTATTTCCAATATGTTATGGCTGTCATCTGTCGGTGTAACTGTGAAGTTCTACCAATTGTTTTCAACTGGGACATGGTTTTGGATATACCTATATAATTTTATTTATATTTTTATTACACATACATTATAATTTTAATCTCAATAGCTATTTATTCAATTAGCATTAAATTGACATTCACATATCAAATTCTTTCTCCCAGATTTTCAACATATATTTGACCTTACTAATAGCGGTACATTTTTAAAACATTATTTGGGTTTAAGTTGAATACTGAGTTATGCAGTATACATTTTTAGAGATTAAATTGTTACTTTTTGCATTAACCAGTGAAGTTTCCGCTATGTAAAAATAAAACGTAATGAAAATTTGTAAAAGATAAAATAAAGAGTTTAAGATACTCTCAGTATCGCCCTGGTGAAAGACCACCATTCAGAATTAAAAATTTAAATGAAATGGCTTTTAGCCGTGTTTGGTGACCAGATCTGAATAGCCAGGCATTTTCCCATCTTCCTCTCGCCTTTATACTCCCCTCCCCCCCCCCAACACCTTCATCCTCACAACATTCCCCAATTGGGGATGACATAGTCTCACTGGCTCCAGACGGTTGCGAGCAGTTGAGACTCTTATGCGGTATTCATGTAAAAAATAGTAGAAAATTTTGGAAGTGAAATTGAAAAGGAAAAATAACATGACAAAATAAATTATTCAGTTTCATAGAAATACTAAATAAAACAAATTGAAAATATGTACGCGGATAACGTAAAATGAATTGACTAAATAAAATACATTTTAAATGTAACAATATACAAATTATATAACACATAGCATGGGTAGGGAGTTATAAATAACAATTATTTTTATAAACAATAATTATTAGCCTGAAACACTCATCCAAATTGAAAAAACCTTCCGAGAAAAGATAAATGTCGCCGACAGGACTCGAACCTGTACCCTTCTGATTGCCGGTCAGATGCTCTACCGTTGAGCTACGTCGGCTTATCACAAACCCGCCAAGTTAATCAATATATACTAGTGTTTCATTCAATGATTACTGTTTTTATTATATTTCACAATTTGGATGAGTGTTTCAGGCTAATAATTATTGTTTATAAAAATAATTGTTACCCTTTGCGCTATGCACAAAAATCTTGTCTTAAAAACTTTAGTTTATCAATTAATAAGTTATAAATAACCTTACGCATTAATTATTTTTTTAAATGAATTAAATGATATACGTGTATTCACCACTTTATTAATATAAAGATATCTGCATGTTTCGAAAGCGATGCGTTCTTCAAATAAGAGTCAAATAAAAAAAAAAGTTTAAAAAAAAGAGAAACTACTGTACTGTCTTTAGAATTTCCCTGATAGAACCACGGACAAGATAAAATTTATTCCCTAATGGGAAACTTAAAAATAAATGTAATAAAAGTAAAATACAACCTGACATTAAAATAATAATATACACTCCGATTTTTGATAATATTCCTGATAATTGACACACGATTTTTTTTATAATGAACTATATGAATATACAACGAATATGAATTTTGTACTTAAATAGACTATAAAACTGGACCTTCAAAAAATTCGTTTTTAGTCAAAATAATATTTATTAATGTGTGAGTGAGAACGCGCGACGTTCTAGTTGAGGAGAACGACTTGGAGCAGAAACCAAAGCAGGCCCATTGCATTTTGTGGTAATAAGCCAAGTTCTTTAATGTCCGGGTTGGGCTACGTCGGCTTATCGCCAGCCGCCCGTTGTCAATACTGGTGTTTGTTCAATAGTACTGTTTTCGCCATTTTTCACCTCAAATCGAGGGTACGGCCTGCATAGCCGCTGGCAAGTTGGTTGTTTACGGGTGAAAGCCAACAGTAATGGTAGGCTGCTGCGTTAACGGCGGTCTTTGGTGAAACAACAATGTGTTTAAAAATATTTATTTATTGTATAATATTCGCCCTATATGGGATTTTACATATAAAGTTAGTTATAATAAACAGAAGCAAAACACATTACAGTAGTTTCCAAGATAATATATGGAACAAATACAGGAATAACATAGGTGTAAGTACCATTCTAAGTATAGAGTTCAGAGGCGAATAGTCAAAACATACCTCACATTCACTGTTACTTATACTCTAGACAACATATATTAATAATTATAGAGGATGTATGCGATACTCGTTTGTTTGTATTTGTATTCCGAGCAGTTCCAGAGTGGAAGATACTCTCAGTATCGCCCTGGTGAAAGACCACCATTCAGAATTGAAATGTTGCTTGAAATGGCTTTTAGCCGTGTTTGGTGACCAGATCTGAATGGCCAGGTATTTCCCCACCTGCGTCTTCCTCTTCCCCTTCTCCTTCCCCTCCCCAATACCTTCAGCCTCACAACATTCCCCAATTGGGAATGCCATAGTCTCACTGGCTCCAGACGGTTGGGAGCAGTTGGGACTCTTGTGCGGTATTCATGTAAAAAAAAAAAAAAAGTTGAAAGTCTCTTCTATATATGAATATGCATTACCCATATAATATTAATAATATATGTAAAGATAGCATTTACATAGCGTAATTTTGGGTTATTTCACTTCAAGTGCGCTTTACTATAATAATAAACTTAAAAATAATGATTTAACTAATTTCATTCACTGGTATTTCTACAGTGCTTCTTTAATAGTCTATTGAATATACATTCTTAACATATTACATACATACTTACTTATTTTTAACATTACTCCTACAGTGCTCCTTGGGTATATACTTATCTAATTAAATTACAATATATTATACAGTATATACAAAGGGATACAAATATAACACATTTTAAGACAGGAATCAGGTCATGTTCAGCAATAACTGAGTTTACATAAAAAAAGTCAAATAAGGAGGAAACCGAAACCAAACAACTACAGGAGGCTTGAAAAAATCACCCATACCGAATCAACCCGTACTGAAATCAAGTCTTAATTTTTTTAATAATCTGATATCGCCCTAGTAATTAATTACGTGAAAAAATAACAACAAAAGTAGTAATAGATAGAAGTTCATAAATTAGAAATTATTTTTCTATAATCATTTTAATAACAGTAGTATAAACAAATCAATAAGAAAAACAGTTCTGCGGTACCCAAATGCAATAAAGTTGTATTAGATGAAATTGGACACAGCACGTAGAAGTAATAAAATAGACAATTTTTTTTTAAACAAATGGAAGTTTATAAACCTCATTGAAATATTTAATCATTGAAGAAGATAATATTAACACATCCCAAATGAAACACGAATCCGAACAAACAGCAGAAAAATAAAAAGGTATCAATCGCATCTGGGGCTCGAACCCAGGACCTCTGTCTATCCGGGACAACCGCTTTACCGACTTAGCTAATGAGACCAATTCAATTTACGCCATCTTCACCGATATCATATGTCAAGTACAAGATTTGTCAGTTGACTGTTGCTACAACGTTTGAAAATTAGTATGAAAAATATTAAACCTGCCATATTTTATTTAGGCTATCCCATAGATACAACACTCTGGTTAGCCACAGATTGCACATTCAAAAGGGGAAAGTTTTTTTAGGTAGAATATTTTCACAATGGAAAACACGAGTAGGAACCTGCTTAAGAACTTTATGATTTAGATACATTTTGAAAAAATAAACGTTTGGATTGAAACAAAATATTCAAAATAATGTTTCTCTATTTGGAGATAGTTACTTTCGCTGTCAAATCAATTATGGCACCTCAGTGACAAGCAAGAACTTCATTACTTTATTAAAAAAAAAATATATCCCCAGCAAGGCCGGGTACACATCAGCTAGTTTATTTATAAATTAGTGTTTCGCTCAAATCGTCCAAATCGTGATTGTCCCATTTTTTCTATTTCACAACATTTGTATAATTACTCAGTAATTTATAATCATGTATTATTTCTTAGAACATGCATTTATTTAATTAGATCTAATGTTGACTGAACTATAATCTATTCACACCCGTATTGCAACTTATCCTCCACGCATGTACACGTATTTTAATCTGCAACCGCTATTAACGAATACATTGCAAAAGCGATTAAAAAAATCACGAAAATGTAGTTACTTTTATAGACAAGGTAAAAAGAGTGATAAAAATAATATATCCATGTATACATTTGGTTTAATTCTAAGTTTTTCGTTCAACAAATATTTTCTTTCAATCATTAACGCCTATCAGCTTTTACATTATGTAACATAATATATAAGACCCAGACTACAATGTGAAAAAATATGTGAGCAATAAAGGGCCCTTACGAGCGCGTACAATAACAAGGATAACATTCGAGAATGTCTGTAAAAAACAAAGTAAGAAAAAGCGTCTATTGAGGGTATATACAAATTTGGTTTGATGAAAGGAAAAAAAATATCATTAAAATAAACTGAACTTAATAATATTTGAAATAGATATGGTTTGTAATATGACTACACATCAACATTTTTAATTACTAAGCACGTCATTACAATAGGTAGAGATATATGTATACCATTATAAAGTAAATATTAAATATACAGAAGAACATCCACAGTGAGCATATCAGAGCAGATAAATTAGTTCGTGAGTACATAATAATAATAATAATTGGATTACTTGTATAGCGCCGTTTTTGTGAAAAATCACCTCTAGGACGCTGTACAAATCTTAATTCCTATTCTTTATCTAATTATGCACAAACAGATACAGAAAAACATACTTACCTGGCAGGTCGCTTCAGATGAACACAGTTTTATTAGAAAATTAAAGTTAGAGATATTTTTACATTTGCTATTTTATCCTCTTTTTCTATTTTTCTATTGATGTTACATTTATTAGAAGATTCGTGGCACAAGAAGAGTTGGCATTTATTTGAAATACTTTTAATTTTTAGGACTGGAAAATGTTTATAAAATGACCTTAAAAAGCGTGAGAAGCTTCTAGTTGGATATTATTACCATTTTTTATTTATTTTTTACACTTTTAGTTATTTACAGCAGTGCTCCGCAACCGGTGTGCCGTGGCACACTGGTGTGCCGTGAGCCGAATACAGGTGTGCCGCGGTCAAATGCAATGTACGAAAATTTATTGTAAAATTTAATTAAATACCAATATATTTTAGCTTTTGGTGTGCTGCAGATGTGAAAAGGTTGCGGAGCACTGATTTACAGTGTTGCGGGCTGTGGACGCATTTGCGAACCGATGCGTGAATTTTTTAAACTTTTTCTATAAGTGACTTTAGGTGAGCGCCGACCAGCTAGCCTAGCTATGCAATTTACCGGTGAATTTCTTCAATTTATGGATATGATTGTCTGAAAAGATAATACATGTTAGTATTATATCAGTGATACATTCCAAATATGCTTTCATACAAACGAAGTAAGGAATTCCGTAAGTCTAAACTTAAACTTGTCTACTATTGCGTGAAATTATCACTTTGTGTAGTAAAGAATGGGTAAAAGATACAGATTGAGGGAGGGGTGAAAGGAAACACACGTTTATGATGGGGCTGTAAGACAGATTTTTTTTAATTGTTAATAATAGACTTATGAAAAAAAGAAAAAAATCTATCTTACAGCCCCATCTTAAAAATGTTCCCTTTCACCCCTCCCCCAATCTCTTTCTATTTCCCCACTCTATAATAATCCTTACTTACGCCCCCACCCCCACTGTGACTCCTAATATATATATGTTCTCTCATAATTATGTAACATTGTTAAGTTACTACATATTTACCCTGATGGAGGAACGGTCGTTCGGAAACCGGTCGGTCTATAAAATAAAAGTGTTTATTTATTGCGTTCAAGTTTAATCGGTAGAACTCCGTTTTTATTTAAAGTTTTCAAAAATTTATTCATTTATTCATCAAATTACATTCATTTTTTTTAAATTATTAATTATTTTTATTGAGATTTAAAAACCTCATTTTAATATTTAATATTAACATAACCTAAATGAAACATGAAAACGGAAAAAACGACAAAAAATAAAAAGATTTTAGTCATATCTGGATAGATAGATAAATATATATATATATATATATATATATACTCGTATATCATTAGATAACTGCCAATAATATGGGATTAAAAATGGAGAATAATATTGACAAAATCTTGAATTTGAGATATGATATCGATAAAGATGACATAAATTGAACTGGTCTCATTAGCTAAGTTCGGTTGCCCCGGACAGGCAGAGGTCCTGGGTTCGAGTGTCAGATGCGACTGAAATCTTTTTATTTTCTGTCGTTTCTTCCGTTTTCATGTTCCATTTAGGTTATGTTAATATTATTTTATACAATGATTAAATATTATTATATAATTTAAAAAACGGTCTATTTAAAAAAAAGAGCTGCAAGGTAATTATTTTTACGCGTGACAGTTCCTTTGGTTGCGGAATACCCAGCAGATTTTGTAAATAAACTGTTTTTTAAATTGAGTAATAACAGTTATTAGTAAATTTTAAAAACTTTAAATAAATTGTTAAAACAAACTATTTCATTTAAAAAAACATGTCTTCTTATCATTACAGGGAACCTCTGTTACCACTGGAAGACCAAAAGATGGCCTATCTGGGTTAAGCCAGAGTACAGGAGATTCCTATGGAAATTTAGGAAGACATTATTCTACCACAACGGAGAGCCCTTATCCAGCGAAGTCATTGCTGATAAGTGCAAAATGTATCCAAACATAGCGCACGGTACTGAGAAAATCAGCGACCACTGTAAGTTTATTTAACGTATTCTTTAAGCGCTGCCTTTTTACTGGCGATCTCGACCCTCACTCTAATTTCCTTCGGGAATGAGGCTCCTCTATTTCTCGTGGTCCTGCGCTTCATGAAAAGCCATGGACACCGATGATCCGGACGTCCTCTGCTACTCCTGCCTTCCACTTTTCCAGTGACCACGAGTTTCTCCAGCCAGGTTCGAGATTTCATTTTCATCGACCAACATGTTCAAAATATCATAGAATACATTGCAGGCAGACAGATAGCATTAACTTTATAACGGCCGTTGTTTCTAATCCATAATGAACTCTTAGGGCCAGCGAAAGGAAACGGATGGACGCTCTCGAAATAGGGTGCTGGAGAAGAGAAAAATGCCCAGGATTCCATGGACAGCCTGGTCCACCAAAAACTCTGGAAGAGCTCGGTAACCACGATAGGCTATCAACTGTTTTCTTACATTTTTGGAAGATTCTTTTAACACTTTGCTAACCAAACTGAGAACTCGAACCTGGAGAAGCTCATGATCACAGGCAAAGTGGAAGGTAAGAGAAACAGAGGAAGATCGCTCATACGTTGGCGTTCGGAACGTTCGTGTTCGCAGTTCGTAGAACTACGAAGAATGGAAGAGGTTAGTCCATAGTTACGATTACGGTCCTCATCATTGAGGCAACTAAAACTTCAGAGCGACATAAATTGTATCGTCGAGTGGAGTCGCCTTAATAAATTAGGATTATTTAAAAAAAAATTACAGTAACTCCATACTTGAGGAAATAATTTGAGGATGGTGTGTGGAAGGTCTTTTAGAGGATAAGACGGAGTGATTCTGGGTCTTGAAGAGACCCATGTTGGATCATTCTACAGTTAAGTTACTGAATACAGGAACGAGTCGTAGAAGCGGCCCGTTCTCATATGACAATTGTCAACCACGCACAAACGTTGTGCACGCGTTTGGCGTATTTCTCGACTATGCACCGGTTCCTTGGAACATCTTTCATTAAAATACCGGTAGAACAAAGACAGAATTCCCACCTGACGTTTGTGCTCCAAAGATTGAAATTTGTTTGTTAAGATAGGCGAATCTATCAAACGGTCCGCCCGTTTCTGCGCGGAGTGATGAGTATTTTTCAGATATTTCCCCGTTCCCGACCAGAGGTGGCTGCCTTATTCTACAGTGGGGCGCACTTGCGATTTGTACAGGGTTAGCAGTTGTGTACTATTAAAGTATCTGCGGGCTCTGTACAATACGCCCAGCTTCTGAGAGGCAAACTTCACTCTGACTTCGATGGAGCTCCCATACCTGAGCTAGTCACTCAGGGTTTCACCAAGCATATCAGTGGAAGGTTTATTGGAAAGATTGATTCCATTAAAGGAGAGTAGATTATCATTTCGATCCCTTTTAGACGCAATCAGAGATTATTGAGTCTTTGAAACATTAAATTCGATGAGATTATTCTCACCCCCCGAGGGAACCCTCCCGAAGTGACCTTCAATTCTTTGCTTCAAAGCCCTCCGAACCGGTGCAGTTTTTGCGCCCTTTGGGGGTCTTGTCAAATAAAAAACTCACATGGACTGTTCTGTCATCTATGTAACAATGGATTGGTGCACATGTTAGGAGGTCATTCATGGGCAACAAAAACAATGTCGGCGACAGAACCGATCCCTGTGGGACGCCAGCATTTATTGAAAACGTGGAAGAGATGAAACCGTCAGCAACCGTCTGAATCGTTCTCTCCCTCAAAAAAATCGGCAATCCACGTACACAAGGATACGGGAAATCCGTAAAAAGGCAGTTTGTTGACAAGTCCTCGGTGCCAAACCTATGTCCAGAAAGATATGTAGTAAAACGCCTGAAATAATTAATAAATAAATACTAATATAGTATTTTTTTTTAGGGAAAATGTGCTACTTCGCTGCCACTGGGATATGGATTGGTGTCCCGCCTGCAAAAGAGGAGCAACTTAACTTTTTCTACATCGGCGACACTCGGAAAGACTGGAGAGAAATTTTGCATAAATGCGCCCCGCGTTTCCAAGGAGATCCACATTCAGAAGATGGCGTCCATTACCCAGATGACAACCAGTCACGTACCATAAAAAAGAAACCGATTAAGAATAGAGCAGAAATTTCACCACGTACAATAAAAAAGAAACCGATTAAGAAAAGTGCAGAACATTTTCCAAGCACCATTAAAAAGAAACCGATTAAGAAAAGAGCAGTTGGTTCACCAGGCACCATTAAAAAGAAACCGATTAAGAAAAGAGCAGAAAGTTCACCACGTACCATAAAAAAGAAACCGGTTAAGAAAAGAGCAGAAAGTTCACCACGTACCATAAAAAAGAAACCGATTAAGAGAATATTAGAAACCTCATCACATATTACGACGAAAAAGAAACCCAACAAAACAAGCCGTAAGATAAAACACAAGAAATATTACACTTGCAAAGATTTCACAGATAACACAGAAACCACTACTTTGCCGACTACTACGCCTTTAGTTCAATGCAGTCATACTGGTGGTTTTACTACCACTGATGATCCAATAACCACACTTCCACCCCCGACTACGACTCCAAATTTTGAAACCCCTTCTTCAACAACTACCACGCCATTAGTTCAATGCACTCATACTGATGAATTTACTACAACTGATAATCCAATAACCACCCTTCCACCCCCGACTAGCGTAATCGTGGAATGCGCTCCATACAAATCGACATCCCCGACTACTACTACACAGTCGACGACCACAACAGTGCTATTCAGTGATACTGATGTTTTTACCTTTCCTCCACCAACAACAACAACTACAAGTCCTCAACCAGAATGCACCCATACACCCCCCACTAGAACTACGAGTCCTCTACCGGAATGTACCCATACACTCCCCACTACAACTACGAGTCCTCTACCGGAATGCACCCATAGACCCCCCACTACAACTACGACTCCTCTACTGGAATGCACCCATACACCCCCCACTACAACTACGACTACTCTACCGGAATGCACCCATACACCCCCGACCACAACTACGACTCCTCTACCGGAATGCACCCATACACCCCCGACCACAACTACGAGTCCTCTACCGGAATGCACCCATACACCCCCCACTACAACTACGAGTCCTCTACCGGAATGCACCCATACACCCCCCACTACAACTACGACTCCTCTACCGGAATGCACCCATACACCCCCGACCACAACTACGACTCCTTTATCGGAATGCACCCATACACCCCCGACCACAACTACGACTCCTCTACCGGAATGCACCCATACACCCCCCCCTACAACTACGACTCCTCTACCGGAATGCACCCATACACCCCCGACCACAACTACGACTCCTCTACCGGAATGCACCCATACACACCCCACTACAACTACGACTCCTCTACCGGAATGCACCCATACACCCCCCACTACAACTACGAGTCCTTTATCGGAATGCACCCATACACCCCCCACTACAACTACGAGTCCTCTACCTGAATGTACCCATACACCCCCCACTACAACTACGAGTCCTCTTCCGGAATGCACCCATACACCCCCGACCAAACTACGACTCCTTTATCGGAATGCACCCATACACCCCCGACCACAACTACGACTCCTCTACCGGAATGCACCCATACACCCCCCACTACAACTACGAGTCCTCTACCTGAATGTACCCATACACCCCCCACTACAACTACGAGTCCTCTTCCGGAATGCACCCATACACCCCCCACTACAACTACGACTCCTCTACCAGAATGCACCCATACACCCCCCACTACAACTACGAGTCCTCTTCCGGAATGCACCCATACACCCCTCACTACAACTACGACTCCTCTACCAGAATGCACCCATACACCCCCGACCACAACTACGACTCTTTATCGGAATGCACCCATACACCCCCGACCACAACTACGACTCCTCTACCGGAATGCACCCATACCCCCCACCTACCAACCCTCTACCGGAATGCACCCATACACCCCCCCCACTCTACTCCTCTACCGGAATGCACCCATACACCCCCCACTACAACTACGAGTCCTTTATCGGAATACACCCATACACCCCCCACTACAACTACGACTCCTCTACCGAAATGCACCCATACAACTCCGACCACAACTACGACTCCTCTACCGGAATGCACCTATACACCCCCCACTACAACTACGACTACTCTACCGGAATGCACCCATACAACCCCCCCCACTACAACTACGAGTCCTCTACTGGAATGCACTCACTTTCCTGACACTACAACTGCAAGTACTCCCTTTGAAAGCACATCTACAACTATTTCCCCCTACACCACCACCAACCAAAACTGATGTACTACCAGATTGCTCCCAACTTAATTAATTTTTTTGCTATAAATTTTTAGAATTTCTCGGGAACATTAACCAATTTATTTATAAATGAATTAAAAAATACTTTGGTATCACCACTTTATTAATATACACAGATACCAACATGTTTCGAAACGGATGCTTTCTTCATCGATGTATTCTATACATTCCTGAGACAGGTTGTCGTAATAACGCCGACAACAACAATATCTTTGCTAATAGAAACTATTTCAGGAACATCAAAGACAACCTCAAACTACATTATCTAGCACTTGTTTTGATGATCCTCCTCTTTCGTCAACGACTTCTTAAGGGGGAAGACTCAAATAAGGCGCTAAACGTCACTTCGCAGTATGCTAACGTAAGCAATACAACACATAATTTATCTGCAAATTCTTAACAGAAAGTTACGAAAGAGTCTAAGGTTTTCAGTGACGTAAATTCTTAAACTGTAACCTTTTATATTATATATGAAATACCTACAGTAATTTTAAGTAAAACGCTCGACAGTGCCTTCGCCGTTATGTTAACTGCACCCATTACAAACATATTTAATCAAAATCCTTCCACAATCTTAGAGTAAATAAGATCAAGAACCAAAAGCGTTTATTAAAAATAATTCAGTAAATCTAGATTTTCACTGTAATTCCCTCAAAGTTCAGGAATTTTTAAATTCTGTTCCGTCATACAAAAAACGTATGACAATTTCTGGCCCGCGCGATTGTTGATAAAACGTTTTATATCGCCGGAGTAAATCAGTTGTGAGAAGTCCTTCAGAGCGAGCGGACGTCGATTTGAAATTCGATATTTCTGTCTGTTTTATGACGAATAGCTGGGAAGAGAGGTGTTAAACTGCCACCGGAATGTAGGAATTACGTATTTTCGATTTTTTTTTGTTATAATCACATTTCTTTGCAACGTTCTTTAAGATGGTCCAAAAAGTGATTAATTTATTATACGGCACAATATAAAAGACCTGCGCACTGGAAAAAAACTGACGGACGTGGTACAGATCTACAAGATTAGATCTTTGCAGGCGGTCAACAGCAAAACTAATGAATGAACGAATTATTTTTAAAATCTTAACATTTTTGTGCCCATATAATTTACAATCTTGACGCCCCTGACTGCATGTATAAGTATGCCGATCTGTGCCTATCAAAATCCATAGTTTTAGCGGCTATTTTGAATTTCTAGATATTCACACCGATTTGGTTAGAAAGCGGCGTAAGTCATGTTAGGGGGGTGCTGAAGTCAAATTTAATGTCAACCTGAGTAATTTCGATGGTCATTTTTAATTTTGAGTTCTCTACCGATTTGGTTCAAAATCGGAATTAAAGTGTTTGGAAGTGAACTGAAATCAAATGCGAAGGATGATAACAAAAAATGTTTTTCTTCATTTCAAATTGTTGAATCTTTATCCTACTTTAAAAAATATTAATTAACCTTCACCGAAAAATTACCCCTTAATTAATAATTTTTTTTAAAATAGCGAAGTTTGTTTTTTTTTATTTCTCTCTATTTTTTTTAGTGTTTAACCAATTTTGACAGTGAAGGGGTAATTTTTCGGTGAAGGTTAATTAATATTTTTTAAAGCAGGCTAAATATTCTACAATTTGAAATGAAGAAAAATATTCTATGTTATCATAATAACATACAATGTTTTTCTTTATTTAGAACACCTGTATTTCGGACGATATTAGGTCCTTGGAGACCAATTTGTTTTCAAATTGTACCATCTTTAGTCTACTTTAAAAACAATAGATTAACCTTTACCGAAAAATTACTCCTTCACTGTCAAAATTGACCAAAACACTAAAAAATAGCGAAGAATGACAACTTACAAAAAATTTGAATAATTTAGAACCGCTGTATCTCGGACATTATTAAGTCGTTAGAAACGTATTTGATTTCAAATTATAGCATATTTGGTCTACTTTGCTTGGGGGAGGGGCAAGGGGAAGATAGGAGACTTTTGTGAAAATACTCCCTGTTATAGGTATTATTCACCTGCAAAATATCAGTTTTTCTTATTGCCTTCATTGACTTGGTGAATTGTATTCAAGCTTATTGTGTGCGTCTGGAGTGGGTTGTAAATCATCGTTATCTACCTATGTTATATTTTTACTGCTGTTTAGTATACAATATTGAAGGGCGTTTCTAAATCCCAAAAATTATCAAAAGACAAATAATTCTTATTCCCGATTAATAAACGGGATCTAATTCACATCCTCCATCTTGGTTCCCAATTCAAATGTAATAGTAGAATTACTTAACCATTAATAAAAACCAAATCCATTGATAAAACAGCCATATAAAAAAAAGCATCCAATTCATTTCAACCACCTTGAATCCCCCAGTGGACAATCGAAAATCGGATTCCTTGATTCAAAATCCATGAAAATAATTCCCTGTGTCAAAAAGCTGTGCTTATAAGTATTTCTGAGCAGTTGGTCCACGTTACCCATTTCTATAATATTTCCGAAGCTAAAAAAAAAGATTATGCTGTGAAGAAACAAATATGTAAATAGTAACAAAACAAATCTTTTGTAAAAGGGAGGCACTTTGTATGGCTACTGACAATAATTAATATATTATATATAAATTGAAAAAAACATATTCTCATCAGTTACCCTATCCTATTACCAACAGATGCTAAGTTAAGTCTGTCAAGCTTCTATTTATTTATTTTTATACAGCGAATAAATGAAAAAAATATAGAGCAAATGTTTTTTGTTTCGTATTGCGTCAATACGCTGAACATTTTTTTTAATCCGCCGTGGTCTACATTATCCACATTTCCCCAATCCTGCTGCCGGATCGCGGTGGTCCGTGGTTTTAAGTTTGAGGCCTAAAATTCCTAACGGCGGTGAATACGCGGTCTTATACTGGACCCTTAAACAACTTCACAGGCATCTACTTCAACAACAATTTCTGGGACAACACCTGCAGAAACAACGTCAACTGGAAATCCAACATCATTATCATGCTCTTTTATGGATAATAATAATAATAATTGGATGACTTGTATAACGCCGTTTTTTGTGAAAAATCACCTCAAGGGCGCTGTACAAATATTACTTCCTATTCTTTATCTAATTATGTACAAACGGATACAGAAAAACGTACTTACCTGGCAGGTCGCTTTCGATGAACACAGTTTTATTAATAAAATTAAGTATAGAGACGATAGTTTTACAGTTGCCATTTTATCCTCCTTTTCTATTGATGTTACATTTATTAGAATATTGGTGGCACAAGAAGATTTGGTATTTATTGAAATATTTATAATTTTAGGACTGGAAAATATTTAATAAATGACCTTAAAAAGCGTAAGAAGCTTTTAATAGATATTAACATTTTTTAGAAGAGTTCCGTCCTGACCACGAAGGTGAACAGTTGTGTGCAGAGTTTTGTGTATTTGTTTCGAGCCAGCGCGGTGTTGGTGACTTCCTGTCTTCGGCGCAGATAAGAACTATTGTTACATTCTATTTTTTTTAAATATTTGTTCGTATTATTTGATCTATGATTGTCGAGTGTACAGTCAATATAATTGACTTTATATTATTTAATTTTTATTTTTAATTAATAATTCTTTTTCTGTTTTATTAAATATGGAGGAGGATGAGAACCGACCACCGGACCCTCAGTCCATATTTAATATCCCTGACGACTACGATACTGACGATACTCAGACTTCAATAACTCTTCCTTCCCGAAAACGACGACCTTCGCTTTGTCTTAATGTACCTCCCAAAATTAAATCTCTTTCTAAATCAAAAGAAGACCCAATCTCTCATGAAACTCATAATAAAGCCATTCCTCTAGAAGAAAAATCTACTGAATTAACGTATTCTCTTAACGCTTCAGCTCCTTTCATTGTCAATGTCCAAAGAACTGAACAGGAAAAATAATTAATCCTCTGGATTTCGGTAAATTTATTTTTAGCTCAAGACACAATAACCTTGATATTATAAATGGATCAATCAAACCGGAAGGCCGATAAAAACCATCCGTAGAGTTTAAATCGCCCACATTAGCTAATGATTTCGTTAAAAAAATAAGTTTGCTTTAAAATAATAAATTCAAATCTTTCATTCCTACTTCCAATTTAACCGGAATGGGCCGAGTAAGAGGTATCCCGACCGACCTCTCAGAAACGGAAATAGTTGATGCTCTTAATGATCATCCAACGCTGCCGATTATATTAAATCTCTACTCTCTTGTCTTCCCAATGTATCCGAAACTGAACAAAATTCTTCAGTGGAATAGTAGAAGTCTATTCTCCAACAAAATTGAACTTGTACAGTTACTTGATGAACATGACATTTCAGTTGCTGCCATCTCCGAAGCGTGGTTAAAACCCTCGTATCAATTTAAGATCCCTGGTTATCATTGTCTTAGACATGATAGACCGGATGGCAAAGGTGGCACTGCTCTTATTATCCATAACTCTATCGCTTTTAAAGAAATAATTTTCCACACTCTCTCCAACAATTTTCAAATAGTAGCAGCTGTTGTATCTGATATTACAATATTATAAATATATATCCCTCCCTCTATAACTTTTGTTGAAAACGAGTGGACATCATTTATATCTCAGATTCGTCTCCCGTATATGTTACTTGGTGACTTTAACGCCCATTCTCCCTCTTGGGGTAGTGAATTAACAAACCGTTCTGGCCGTAATCTATTAGATTTCATTGATTCCTATAATCTATGTATTTTAAACGACGGGTCCCCAACCCGTTTCACTGCCACGAAACATAGGAAAAGTGCGGTGGATTTATCTCTTTGCTCATCTTCGGTGATACCCAAATGTTCTTATAACATTCTTAAAGATCCCCTTTCCAGTGACCATTTCCCTATAATAATTACCTTCCACCATCTAACGACCTCTCATTCCTTTTCGGCAAACAATAACTTTAAATTTAAAACGAAAGACACGAATTGGAGATTTTTTTCTTTAGAATTAGGAAGTCTTCCCTTGTTAACATCAGTTTAGTGTGAATTATTTCCTGATATAGTAATAAAAGCTGCAGAAAAAACACTACAAAAACGCAATGTTAACATTAAAATAAAACATTTGACTCCATGGTGGAATGAAGAATGCACTGCTGTCGTTAACTCCAGAAAAGAAGCAATTTCCGTTTTCGGTAAATGTATGTCCCTCGAAAATTTCCTTTCTGTTAAACGCTCACAGGCAGAAGCTAAACGTATTTTTAAAAATGAAAAGCGGTCTGGATGGCAAAAGTTCTGTGAAAACTTGTCTCCTGAATCTTCCCAGTCATCTGTATGGTCTAATTAAAATAAAAAAAAACGATTCTTCATATGCTCCGCAGTGTTTCAAACACATTCCAGAAGAAATTATTAAAGATTTCGCTGATAAGATAGCTCATCCATCAGTTGCCAGATGTGACGAAATGCCTTCTTTTATTTCTTATCCATCCCACTCTAGCTGGCTGGACTCTCCTTTCTCTGTAAGTGAATTAAAACAAGTAATCACTTCCCTTACAGACTCTTCTCCTGGCCCCGATGGAATAATATATAGCTGCATTAAAGCATTCTCAGACATGTCGATTGAATATTTTTTATCCCTAGTTAATTACATGTTCGAAACAGGATTTATTCCGGAAGTCTGGAAAGTTCAAAAAATCCTTCCGATTTTAAAACCAGGGAAAAATTCATCTGAAATCTCATCTTATCGTCCTATTGCTCTTTCGTCATGTTTAATGAAAGTAGCAGAACATTTGATAAAGAACAGATTGGAATGGTTTGTTGAAAATCAAGGAATTATCTATCCAAATCAATATGGGTTCCGGAAAAAGATATCAACCATGGATAATTTAAGTGTGTTGACAACAGACATCCGTATTTCTCAGTCCCTTAATTCTTACATTCTGGCTACATTCCTTGATCTTTCGTTAGCTTACGACGATGTATTAATTAATGTATTGAAAGAAAAATTAATAAAAATGAAAATTTCCTTAAAATTAGTTCAATTTATTATTAATTTACTAACTGACAGATCCATTATTATCCATTTTTCCTCAAAAACAATAAATCGCAAAATATAGAAAGGGCAACCCAGGGGTCCGTAATCGGTCCATTATTATTTAATATTTATATAAGTGATTTAGACATTGTAATCCCTTCATCTATCAAACGACTTTATTTTGCTGATGATTTCCTCATATATTTATCTCACAAAAATCTATCCCACGCTGTGAAGGAATTAAATTTGGCTTTACATAATATTAAAGAGTGGTTGTTGACAAATGGAATGAATTTAGCTACTTCTAAAACAAAGGTAGTGGCTTTTACGCGCAAAAGAAAAATACCCCCTTTTTCGGTCTATGTTGATAATGTCCCTCTCCAAATCGTTAAGCAAATTAAATTTCTTGGGATACTTTTGGATCATAAACTTTCCTGGCTCCCACATATTCAGAATATTTCGGCTAAGTGTGAAAGGGGGCTTAATATGATGCGTGCTCTTTCCAGAGTGTGGTGGGGATCTCATCCTACTACTCTTAAATTAATGTATAGTGCCATAGTGAAAAGTCATTTGGATTATGGTACATTTCTTTTCGATCCTCTCCCTAAATATTTGGATAAAAAACTTGAAAGAATTCAATCCAAAGCGCTCAGAATGATTATTGGAGCGATGAAATCTTCTCCAATTAATTCTCTCCAGGTAGAATGTGTTGATCCCCCCTTATTTTTGAGAAGACAATTTCTGGCTGATAAATATATTTTGAAATCTTTTTCTATATCGCATCATTCTTTAGAACAAAGCCTTGATCATTTGTTCAATAATTTAAACAACGACAAAAGATTGACAGAGAAAAATCGATTTCCTCTCCTTCTAAAAAGTTTTCTTTCATTTAAATCACTGTCTTCTTCCCTCCAAAATCTACAAAAAGATCCTCTCCTTCCCATCTTCACTATCCCATATGATTCTATCAATTTTATCCCCTCCGTAATAACTTCTGACTTTCGGACTAACATTTTAACTTCATCTAATCAAAACGTTGAGGAAAATTTTAAAAACATTACATTTTCCAAGTTCTCTGGTTTTTCAGTTATTTATACAGATGGTTCTAAGTCTGATAACAAAGATTGTGGAGCTGCGGTTCATATTCCCGAATTTAATTTAGGTCTGCCTTATAAATTGCCTAAAGAAATTTCTATTTTTACTGCAGAATGCTTCGCAATTGAACAATCTTTAATTCAAATCCAGCGTCTCAATATCCGTCGAGCCTTACTGTGCACTGACTCTCTAAGCGCAGTATTGAAAATTTCCTCAAATATCAACCGTTATCCAGAAGACTATATTATTTGTAATATAAAAAACACCTTCAAATCATTAAATTATTCAAATTTCGAGACAATATTGGTTTGGGTCCCTGCGCATTTAGGAATTCAGGGTAACGAGAAATCCGGTTCTCTCGCTAAACTTGGAACAATTTCCGGCTCTTATCTCTTAGATTTTAGGATTCCTGTCTCTGACGTCATCCCTACCCTTAAATCCAACATGATTCACTCCTAGGAAGAAAATTGGGCTAATTCGAAAACCCGAACTGGTGCTTTTTACGATGGAATACAAAACCACATCCCATGTAAACCTTGGTTCCACGGCAAGAAAAAATCGAAAAGATTTATTTTCTGTATCTCAAGAATGAGAATTGGTCACTGTTCTATAGCATCACATTTGTTTAAAATCCATGTCGTAGATAGTCCACTCTGCCAGTGCGGCGTGGAAAATCCCCTGGCCATGTATTTTTTAATTGTAAAAATCGTTCGTCCTTCAAAGGCATTTACCGTTTACTTCTTAAAATCACCCACCAATCTCCCCTTAGTTTCCCATATTTACCGTCTCTCAACAATTCTCGCGTTTTCTCAGTTTTCTCAGTTCGTAGACTTGAATGACTTCAATATTTGAGATCACCTATTCCCTTATAGACTTTACATTAAAATACAAACATTTTCATAATTTTAATGGCACATAGCACTCTCCTTAGGTGTGAATTGCTTAATAAAAATAAAAAAAATATTTATTTTTACAATTTTAGTCATTTACAGTGTTGCGGGCTGTGGACGCATTTGCGCACCGATGCGTGAATTTTTAAACTTTTTCTATTTAATGACTTTAGGGAAGCACTAACCGGCTAGCCTAGCTAAGCAATTTACGGGTACATTTCTTCAATTTATGGATACAATTGTCTGAAAAGATGAGTTTTAAGTTTAGTTCTGAATTCTGTCGAGTCTTTAATAATTCTTAAGTCGTGCGGCAGTTCATTCCAGGCTTTAGGCCCGGACACTCCGAAAGCACGATCCCCGAACTTAGCATTAGGTGTGCGCTTTGGTTCCTTTAACCTCCCGATAGCTGATAACGCTGCTGACCTCAGGGTGGACTGCCGTGAATTGATGTTTTCAGGAATACACAGTTCTGATAAGTAAGCCGGAGCCATTCCGTTAAGTGACTTAAATACCATCCAGCAGAGCTTGAACTGGATTCTTTCAGGACATGGGCAGTGGAGATTTTTGAGATGCTCTGAAATGTGAGAATATTTAGATACGATGGTGATGAGTCTTGCTACAGCGTTGAATACTGATTGCAATTTGTTAATTTGGTATTTGGTAAATGTATGTTTGTCCTTAGATTTGAATCCTTGCCGACAGAGATGAGAGCAGCGCCCCTAGCGGTGGTTCAGTGAACCATCCCCATCGGTGTCCAGAAGGTCCTCGCTTAGCTGACAGAGGCGAGAGTAGCCCCTTTGGGGGTCCAACGATTATTTCTAGTGGAAATCTATCGGTACAGTGAGTAAACCAAAGTTTCGTTTAAAAAGAAAGAGAATTACTTCTCTTCAAAAATTATTCGCCTCATATTTTACTTGAGGTGCTTAGTAGTACTTGCATATTAGCCGTCAGGTTCATACATTTAACAACGAATAAAAACAACAATAAAAATACAACAGAATGAATACGTTAATTATCCGAAATAAAATAAACTAAAGTAAAGTGAATAATTTCACCCCACATCGTTCTATCACAGGTAAAAGATACCGTGTGAGAAAAATATCCCATAATTGTAAGGTAGGCTATAATATATAAAATGTCTTTCATTCTCTTTGTTAATTTTCTCGTTGTTGTATTAATGTTATTTGGGATAAATTGTTTTGTGTATAAATTGACGCTTGCGTATTTGTATAATTTTGTATAACAGCAATACATAAGAAAGTTTACGTCTGGCTGTCAGAGATTGTAGTTCATAGTGCAAAATTCGATCATTATACTCGTATGTTCCAAATTGATCCGATAAACCTTCACGATATGCAATTACCCGGGTTAATTTTCTTTGTATGGATTCGATTCTGTGATTATGAAACTCATAATTAGGAGACCAAATAGTGGATGCCAAAATACTTCTAAGATACTTATAATATTTATATAATGTGATTATATCGTCATCATACGTCGAAAAGTGGCCAAGTCATGGTCCTAGTCAAGGATCTGGACCTGGCCACTTTTTATTGTACGCTCACGATATTATAATCACTTAACCTCTGGCTGTCTCAACTACGATATATGGTCTACTATGCGACCAGCGTTTCTCAATTCATTGGCTTAAGTCATAAACATGTCAAGTCATAATCATGTACAAACTTTCCTTAGATAGAAATTAATAAAAACAAATAAATATAAAGTTTTGCGTTTGTTGTGTAACGAACAAAAGTCAGAAACAAAGGCGGGGTGGCACTGTGCGTAGATGATATTTGGCGGGGTTTGACCTCCTCTGTTAATGTTCTCCACCTACTACAGTCCTTAGCCATTCTTCCCTGTCCTCGGGCCATCCCATTCTTTTTCAATCCAATCAGCCCACCTCTTTGTTGTGTTCAATTAGATTCTCAATTTCATGGTTTATTGAAATTCTGTACGAGCCATATTCTGGCTTGGTCCAAACACTTTTTAAAGTTCAATTCAATTTATTTTAAAAACTTACTAAATCTTATGAACCTCATTGTAGAAGATAATATTAACTAATCCTAAATGAAACACGAAATCGAAAAAAAAACAACAGAAAATATTAAAAAAATATATCAGTCGCATCTGGGAATTGAACCCAGGACCTCTGTCAACCGAGCTAATGAGTCTAATTCACTTTATGCCATCTTCATCGATAATACCTTAACTTCCGTATTTTCCGTTCAAAGAGTGACAATGTGGTTTATTTCTTTGTGTTAGGCAACACGTCTCACGATCGTAGGAGGTTTCACAAAGAATAAGAAAACCTTTTGAATTATTATTGAATTCAACATTTTTGAAATGCGATGTACAAACGCTAATTAAGCAACAGTAATCAGTTTCATGCCTCACGATTATCACGATGCTATTTTAATTTTCTGAAGATAAATAACATATTTTAACGACATTTTTCAGTTTATAGTACATATAATACATAGCCCCTCTTCAAGAAAATTCATTACTAAATAATATTATAACAATGGACTGGAAAGCTGTTTTCGGGTTCTTGTGGTTTGCACTAATTTTCAAAAATGTTGGTTGTTCTGAAAGTAAGTAAAATTCTTTTTCCCACTAACCAATTTCGCCCCCTTTTACGTCGTACTCTTTGCACACTTGAATGTTCGAGTCAATGTAGATGATTAGTATTATTATTGTTATTAGTATTTTTTTTTCATGGTTATGGCAAAAGTGTATTTTTTTAAGTACTAATTTTTTTATTTATTAATAAATAATCCTTTTAGTTTCCTTTTTTCAAATTTAATACCTCCCTAATTGAGATATTCTCGTGTTTACAGAGGGAGTACTAATATTTATTGTTAGACATTTAATAATTTCTACAGTACTACCATGAACTTGATGTATAAAATAATTTAAAAAATAAAATAAAAGGAAATTTTTAGAAATACAATATATCTATATAATGTATGTATATAAACATATATACATTTTTTCCAAGTAAACTTATAATATACACATAAAATAAGTTTCTTGTAAAATGTGTTTTAAGTTTTTTCTTAAAAAAATTATAATTTTTTTCATCTTATATATCATTGGGAAGTTCGTTAAAGCATTTTATTTTATTCTTGCGCTTGTTTTGTTTCCTTCGCTCGTGGATCGACAATGCAACATTTATTTATTTAAAAAGATAGACAAACGTTCCCAGTTTATTAAAAAAACTAACAATATTTTAAACTTTGTATAGCCATTATTAAAAGCGGAATATGTTGCGCAATTATGAATGACTTTTCTAGCAGAGGATTGAACCCGCATCGTGGAAACCCGACGCATTTCTCCATTCGGTTGCTAACCGGTCAACAAAAATTTCAAAATTATTGCTCTTAAATAACACACACATGGGACTTGATTCATGTATTTTTATTTTGTTTTTGGATACGAAGTTAAAAATATTAATTAATAATAAATGTGATTAAAACGTAAATTTTACAATCAACAGTAATATAGGAACAAGACTCAAAAACTCAACAAGCAGAAATTCTAAACTTAATACACTGGAAAGGCCAAGATTAAACTAGATTAAAAAAACATATACTATTCTGAAATAATAAAAACACTGTTTCAAAATTTTCAGAATAATCTCAGTGAATAATCACACTCCTATATCCTTTCGAAATGACTGTATATTAAAAAAATATATATATTTTTAGGTAAACAAGTGATGTCAGTGACCGCCTCATTGGACAACATTTATAGTAAGTCAAATAAATAAATCTGTTACATTCAATGTATTTGAATGAATTTACAGAGGCTTATAAATCTCACTGTAATATGTAATTATTAAAAAAGAAAATATCAACATTTCTCTGTGAAAATTTGAAATATATGAGAGAACAAAAAATAAAAAAAAGTGATGGTTGCGAATAAGTTACCGGAATAAGTTATTATACCAATTGAGCTATCGAGACTTAGTTACATTCTGTTATCAATTATTTCCCATATGTTATGACTGCCATCTTTCGGTGTAACTACGAAGTTCTACCATTTTTTTGCAGCTTAGATGGTGTCTTGAATATACCTATCCAATTTTATATGGAACCTTTCTACAAGCCTGGAAAAAATATTAATTTTAGAAAGGACCTTATAAAAGAGGACCAGAGGATCTGGGTTCGAATCCCAGTCACGACCTTAACCTTTTTACTTTCCGTCTGTTCGTGTAATTCATATTTTCATTAAGAACAAATTGTTGATTTTATTTTTTTAGCCATTGATACGAGTATATCACTACTAGATTTGGTTTGTCGTACAAATAACTAAATTTTGACCCACCCGTGCTTAATTTCGCAACACAACTTCCCATTGAATTCCGTTGACCCGCTTCAAAATTCTACCACGCTTCATATGATAATTATAATACGATAATTATTTGGTTAGCAAAGTTATACTAATTAATAGGGGTACTAACATATAGCACTAATTAATACATTTGTGATTTATACCAAAAAGCAAGGCCTTTTTCGACACTGACACAAACGAGCCTTTCTTTGTACGCGCATTGCGCACACACGTTCATTTTTGTGTAGAATACAGTGAACATTTGAATATGACATAGGCATCACATCAACGACTAGGAGAAATTTTGGAAATTATTGATTGTTGGTTTTTGGAAAAGGCTCTCTCGAAACGATCTGCTATGTACTTTTTTAAGTATTCATATAGCTAAATAAAATTTTCAGTAATAAATTCCTTGAAATTCCCATTCAGAAATATCTCTAACCGTATCAAATTTGTGTTTGAGAAAAAATTATCTCGATAGAGTTAGCCAATCTGTTGATGCAAACTTATTGGGAGAGAAATTTGCTCGATGTAGACCAACAAAAGGTTTTTGCTATGTTTTTGACTACGAGATAATGCACTTTATTTTTGATAAATGTTTTCAGGAACCAATTCATTTTGGTTCCGGTAACAAATAAACGACTAATGTAAACATCATTTAATTTAAAACAAATTGGACAGTCAAATAAAATTTTAAAAAAACGTTTGAAACAACTGAATTTGCAAATAAATCGGAGAAATTACGATGAAACCATCGTGAGGATAACATCAATTTACCAATGGTGAACTAAAAAATAAATATAATAAAACCTAAATGCAATCTAACTTTAAAATATTAACGAAAACGATAATTTGTTCATAAAAAATAGACTCAATGCGTAGCGCAAATGAAAACAAAACAAAATGTTTGGACATTTTTAGTGTGCACAAATGGATCATTGTTTTTAAAATGGCTTGATCTCATAAACCAAAAAATAAAAGCCTCCATTTGAAACAATGAAAGTCTTATTCAAAGATATTTTGGATCTGAAAAAGTTGATAGAAATGACCAACAAAAATGGTTGGTCAGGATTCCAATGTTGTGAGCTGGCTAAAAGTTAAATACTTCCTTCATCAGAAAGCAGTGTTCGAAATATAGCCCGAAAGCTAAATGCTAGCCCCTTTTATTCCGATGCTGAAGATGAGTAGTTTATATTTATGAATATTTTTTTGCATTATTATTACTTATTACGTAGTTTCGATAGGCATCAATACTGATTTGTAAGTACGTAAATTTATTTATTTTTAAATAAAAAATACTCCCTAAAGCAAAAACTCATTTAGCAATCATTAATACGAGAATCATTAATGAGAATTGTATGCCAAAATCGAGTTGTTTGTGTGATCTAAGCTTAGTGAGCAAGATTAAGAAAGGGACGCTTAGATGGTTTAGGCATGTAGAGCGAATGAACAAAGAGAGGAATGTAAGGAGAATACATGACGCGAATGTGAATGGAAGAAGAAGCCGGGGACGTCCGAGGAAGACATGGCACGATCAAGTGAATCAAATACTGAATACGGGCCATGTCAGAAGTCAGAAGAACAGAAGAGAATGTATGAGACGTTGTATGAAAGTGAATGAAGCAAGAAGTGTAAGTGCAAAGATCGAGTTGTTTGGCGGTCCGTCCTCTCTGCCTACCCCTGCGGAGAAACCGTGTGATGGTTAGTTAGTTAATACGAATAAAATCACCGGAGTGGTAGATATTTTCAGTATCGCCGTGGTGAAAGACTACTGCTGAATCAAAACATTGCTTTAAATCGCTTTGACTGTGTTTGGTGACCAGATCTGAATAGCCAGGTACTTTCCCACCTTCCTCTTCCCCATCTCTTTCCCCTCCCCACTTCTTTCATCCTCACAACATACCCCAATTGGAGATGCACTGTTGAAAGGCCACCATTCAGAATCAAAACACTGTTTGAAATCGCTTTGGCTGCATTTGGTGATCAGATCTGAATACCCAGGTACTTCCCCACCTTCCCCCCTATCTCCTTCTCTTTCTCTTTACTTTCAATCTCACAAGATATCCCAATTGATGATGCCGTAGTCTCACTGACTCCAAACGGCAGGGAACATCTGGGACTCTTGTGCGGTACTAACATTATAAAAACAAAAAAGTAGTTATTTTAATAATATCTAAATACAAATCAAATCTTGAAGACTTTTCGTGGTTTAACAATTTAACAGTAATCTAAACAAGCAAACCCCATTAAGTCATTATTGACAGGTACAGTCAACCAAGTCGGGCTCATTTGTTTGTAAAACTATAATTAAAGGTTTGCTGTTATTTCTAACAACTGATGTGATGTATTAATGAGGTAGTTAGGGGTTGATTCTAAATAATAAAATAACAAAATAAATCACTTTGGATAAATTCATCCACTTATAAAAACTTCCAAAATTGCTAATAATTGAAAAGCGATTATCTCAGGATTGACTCAGATAGTGACTTAATGGATTTTGCCAATACACCGATAATAGTATTCATATTTATATTTACCGTAATTCTATATAACTTAAGTTTGTCGTGTATCAAATGTATTCAATAAATAAAATAACTTAATGCTTTCGCACAATCGAAGTAAGGAATTCCGTAAATCTAAATTTAAATCTTATCTTCGTACCATTACAGGGGACCTCTGCTACCACTGGAAGACCAAAAGATGGCCCATCTGGGTTAGGCCAAAGTATAGGAGATTTCTGATGAAATTCAGTAAGACATTATTCTACCACAACGGAGAGCCCTTATCCAGCGATGTCATTGCTGACAAGTGCAAAATGTGTCCAAACGCATCGCTCAGCCCTGAGAAAATCAGCGACCACTGTAAGTTCAATAAACAAATTCTTTAGACATTGCCTTATTGCCCAGGATCGTGACCCCCACTCCAATTTCTTTGGTGAACAAGGCTCCTCCACTCCTCATAGTCCTGCGCTGCAAGGAGAGACACGGACACCGACGTTCCGAAAGTCCTCTGCTTTTCCTGCTAGTGACCATGAGTTTCTCTGGGTTCAAGTTCTCATTTTGGCGATCAACATTTCCAAAATATCTTAGGACACATTGCAGGCAGACAGTAATTGTGGATGCCTGGCTCTTCCAGACTTTATGTATTAGTGCGCATGGCTGTCCATGGAATTCTGAGCATTAACTCTAAAACGGTTGTTTCCAATCCATAATGCACACTTAAGGCCAGTGAAAGAAAACGGGTGGATGCCCTCGAAATATGTTGCTAGAGAAGAGAGGAATATCAATGATTTCATGGACTATCTACAATCGGCTATCAACTCCTTTCCTACAACATTTTCTTGGTTACTTTTTACATTTATTCTAATTTTGAATATCTCAATTTATGGTGGAATTTCATTTTAATGTGGATTTTTTTATTAATAAACCTTTCTAACCATCTTAATAAACAAGTGGAAGATGCTTTTGACACTTTGCCAACCAAACTGAGAACTCGAACCTGGAGAAGTTCATAATCACAGGAAAAGTGGAAGGCAAGAGAAGCAGAGAACGATCGTCGATACGTTGGCATCCGGAACGTTGGTGTTTGCAGCTCTGCGTATAGAGTAGGATCATGAGGAGTGGAAGAGCTAGGTTCATAGTTGCGGTCATGGTCCTCATCATTGAGGCAACTTCTCAAGAAGAAGATATTATGTAGTAAAAGGCACGAAAGTCTAATGATCAAATACTAAAATTTCATAATTTTTTAGGGGAAATGTGTCACTTCGCTGCCACCGGTAAATGGAACGGTGTCCCGCCAGCAAAGGAGGATCAATATAACTTCTTCTACACCGGCGACACTCGGAAAGATTGGAAAGAAATTTGGCACAAGTGCGCCCCGCGTTTTCAAGGAGGTCCATATTCAAAAGACGGAGTCCATTACCCAGATGAAAACCTGCCACGTACCATAAAAAAGAAACCGATTAAGAATAGAGGAAAAATTTCACCACGTACTTTGAAAAAGAAACCGATTAAGAGAATAGTAGAAACCTCATTACGTGCTACGACTAAAAAGAAACCCACCAAGACGACTCAAATAGGAATCCTGGCTAAATGACAATTTGCATAAGAGCATCGAGTTTAAAAACAAAGAAAAAAACGATGGGGTGTGAAGAAGTAAGTAAAATTCATTGAAAAGGTGGGAAAAAAAGCCTAATAGATAAATAAAATTCACAATAAAAAATTACACTTATTACACTGACATTTTACCCAATTAATGGTACTTAACATGGAAGCAAAGTTAATGATAATGATGGAAACTTGAAAGTAAATAAAAGTGCTAAATCTCGATGTGTAGAAGTACAAAAAAAATATTAGGTTAAAAAATTCCCGAAAAATTCTAAGAATTCCCAAAAATTGCTCTAAGAAAACTACAACTCAAAAACCCATAACCACCCCTCCACCCCTGACTACGACTACAATACTTGAAGCCTATAAAAAATTCATATAAAAAAAAAAAAAAAATAAGAAAGAAAAAAAAAAAGCCAGTATCTTACTGACTACTACGCCTTTAGTTCTATTCAGTCATACTGGTGGTTTTACCTCAACTCTACCACCAACCTCAACTACGAGTCCTCAATCAGAATGCACTTATACCCCAAAACCCTCGACCACAACAACGAGTCCCCAACCAAAATGCACGCACATCCGTGACACAACGACTACAACTACAATTACTCCTCACGAATGCACTAATATTCCTACACCTCCGACCACCGTCATAGTTCTATGCAGTCACGCTGATATTTTACCTTTACTCCACCCCCGACTCCAACTTCCAGTCCTCAACCAGAATGCACTCACTTTCCTGACACAACTAAAAGTGCTCCTCATGAATCCACTGATACCTCTACTATACCCACAACCATGAAAATAGTTATTGGTAGTCATATTGGTGGTTTTCAATAAGAAATCGGGCTGAATGATGTGTATTCTCTCTATACCCCTCTTCTCTTGCATACAATAACAACAGTTCCTCAACCAGACTGCACTTATTTCGCTGATACCACGACTACAACTACAAGTGCTTCTCATGAATGCGCTGATACCCCTCCACCCCCAACCCCAACTGCGAGTCCTAGACCATAATTCACTCACTACCCAGATACAACTACAAGAGCTCCTCATGAATGCACTGAAACCTCTACAACCACGACCATGAAAATACTTCTACTTATTCACACTGGTGGTTTTCAACAAGAAATCGAATTTAATCACGTGTTTATCCGTTTACCCCTAATCTCTCTAGTACGAAAATAATTAGAAATACAATTCCTCAACCAAATGGCACACACTGTTATAATACCTCTACTACGACTACTAAAGCTCCTCGCGAATACCCTCATACCACAACACTCACGTCTACAATTTTACAACCTCAACAAGCCGTCCACACTTGCACCTTCAGTACCATTAAAATTCCGAGCACGTTTTCAACTATATAACTACAGTAATTACTCTACCGGAAAGCACTCACTCGTCTGACACTACGATTGCAAGTGTACCTTACGAATCCACATCTGCCCCCTTACGAATCCTCATCTGCTCCCGACGAATCCACATCTGCTGTCTACGAATCCACATTTGCAACCATTTCCCCTGACACCACCACCAACCGAAACTGATCCACTACCAGAATGCTCCCAACTTAAAACAATTGTATTTGCCATTTTTTTCTGGTTTCTCAGTTAGTATTAACCCCTTTGTTTGTTTAAGGCATAAGCAATCATTGTACAATCAATCATTAAATACCTTCCATACGATATTAAATAATAATATCAAGAATAGTCTAGAACTAACACCTATACCTAAAAGAAAACATGAAAAAATTAAGCCATGGATCACGCGTGGACTTATAATCGCAAGCCAACACAGGAACAAACTATACAAACTTTACAAAAACTATGAGAAATACTGCACGACAAAGAGTGTAGTACCCAACGGAAATTTACGACAGCAATATATTATTTACAGGAATTTTTTAAATATCCTTATAAAGAAATGTAAACAAGAATACTATACTAAACAATTACAATTAGCTGATAATAATTCTAAAAAAAACGTGGCAAGATATAAACGAAATCTCAAATAGAATTCATAAAGTACAAACTTTCCCCGAAAAAATTGTAACAGTAGATAAAGTAGTATTAACGGATATGGGACAAATTGCAAATAAATTTAATGATTTTTTTACAAATGTTGCGTCATATTTAATAAATAATAATCCTACATTTAGAAACAGCACATCCAGTACTATTCAAGTGGACATCGACACTGAAAATACTTCTGTTTTATCTAAATTTAAACGCCTAACTGAATCAGAAACTTTAAAACACATTGATAATCTCAACACAAATACAGCCAATGGTCCAGACGAATTGAGCTGCACTACAATTAAATCAATTAAACAACATATATCCTTACCTCTACAACATATATTTATTTTCTGCCTAGTAAAAAACACTTTCCCAGACGAGTTTAAACTCTCAAATATTATACCAATCCATAAATCTGGATCAATTTCTAAAGTAGGCAATTACAGACCGATATCGCTGATATCCTAACTTGCAAAGATATTAGAAAAAATAATAAAGATACAAATCCTAAAGTTCCTAGAGTCTAATGCACTTTTGTCTTCAAATCAATATGGTTTTAGATCAGGTCTTAGTACAGATGATGCCTTATTTAATCTAACAAGAAATATATATACTAATCTTGACTCAAATATGAAAAGTCTCACTATTTTCTTAGACTTAAAAAAGGCGTTCGATACCGTTAATCATAATTATTTATTTATTCATTAAAACAATACAATAATAAACAGCATCCAAAAGGAGAATGGTGAGATATGGATTGAGGTTCTTTTATTTAAAAAAATATATCGACGATGCGTCTTTCTTCGCCTCCTTCGGCTGTATCATTTTTATCCAACCTAGGGAAGAAAAAATTAAAAATTACTCTCCAATTTAAGCAAACATGATCAATAACATCGTTTCATTTCATATATCAGGAACATGCATATTATCGTTAATAGAAAATAATATACCTATTGTCATTATGTTGAGAAATACCAATTTGATTAGCAACTTTCTTATTTTTATTCTTATTTGTGTAGACGCGTCCTACACGTATACGTGTATCGGATTTACTGTAAAGAAAAAAGATATTTAACTTTTTTTCATAACACTATTGTGTTATGAAAAAACATATTGCGTAGCTTTGTGGTAGCGTCTCTGATAAATGCTAATGTAAACAGTGTTTAGAATAAATTGACGTAAGTGACATTTCTATAAATATTAATAAAACACGACATATTTAAGATAGATCAAAAATCTTAATTTGAATGTGTTAAGTAGCATTTAAAGAAACACTATCAATTTTTTTTAAACCCATAGCATGTTAAATAAGAGAACAAGCCCGTTTTTTTTTTAATTTTCGGAGCATACTTTGGGATTTTTTTTCTATCGAGGGAATTTCACATAATTACATGTTCAGCCTGTTGACTGATTAGAAATTATCTTCAAAAATGTAAATATATTTTTTTTAAGTGCATAAAACCTCTACTTTTTAAGGAATGTTTGTAATAATCCATAGGAATTCTGTTTTGCAAAGGCTTAATTGACCCTCGGGCGAAAAATGTTGGGCATCACTGTTCTATCTCATGGGCAGTCCCTTTGCATAGCAATTGTGGGAACTAAACGTTACGTCATTCGAGTCAAAATAGTATGGAACGAGATAAAAAAAAAACTGTAACGTTTTTTCTACCAGGATACGGTTATATTAAAAAAAATCTTGAATTTATGTTACAATGGCGAATGTGGTAGAAAAAAAATTGATTGGAGTTTTATACGTTTTGTTTATGTAAATACCCTAAAACTGCTCACTAGTTCCCCTCATTTTGAATATGCCAGTGTCATTTTGTCTCTTGGTCCTAGAAATTTAATACTATTAAACTTTTCACATTCAGCATATACTCGTAGAATAGGTACAACATCGCTTCTTACGTGAAATTGCTTGGAGTTTAGGACGAGAAAGATACGATTACTCCTATGATGAAATTGAAAATACCACAAACATGTCTTCATTAGAAAGGGGTAGGAAAGGCATCTCATCTACATTTTGGAATTATCTGCATCTAAATACTCATCTGCATTAAGAGATTCATCTGCATCTCATCTCATTTGCAATATCATCTGCATTTTCAAAATTATTAATTGTATTATAGATTCACCTTCTTCATTGCAACTCATTCAGCTTCACACTCCTTGCCATAGACTCAGAAATAAGTAATTGCTTTTCCTCAATCGACACTCTACTAATTATGGGTACCGTTCTCCACTGTCCGGAATTTTGAAATGTGTTAACTCAAGCCAGGGCCTTGACATTTTTGGTACCAGGCTACGAAAATAAACCTCAAATAATATCATCATGGACTCTACCAAAACCTTGTTAAGACTTTGATCTGAATAATTTCTCAAATGTACATTTTTGTCATTGCTTCATTTGTGTATTATGTACGTGCTGTTCTTTTCTGGAGCTCTTGTTAATCTCATTTCGTGTTGGGTATTTTGTGTGTTTGGACAAAGCTCCGTTCACATGAAAACAATAATAAAAATAAAGTTAAATAAAATGTAGGGAGTAATGTTTCTCCATATTTTTGGGACAAGTCCTACATTCCTGCGAAATTTTGCTATTATAATGTCGGAAGTAGGAGAAATGAAAATATTTCTTCAAATGATTTAAAATAACTTTGTGTAGTCATATTTATTAAATAGATAATAACAATTTTTAAAAAAATCATTTAAGACATTTTACAAAAATATAAGGCAAAAAGTCCCGGTAAACTACTTTTTAGTATTTTTTTTATTTTTTTTATATGAATACCTCACAAGAGTCCCAACTGCTCCCAACCGTCTGAAGCCAGTGAGACTATGGCATTCCCAATTGGGGAATGTTGCGAGGCTGAAGGTATTGGGGAGGGGAAGGAGAATGGGATGAGGAAGGTGGGGAATACCTGGCTATTCAGATCTGGTCACTAAACACGGCTAAAAGCCATTTCAAGCAACGTTTCAATTCTGAATGGTGGTCTTTCACCAGGGCGATACTGAGAGTATCTTCCACTCTGGAACGCGCGCAAATATATTATATATTATTTTTAAATGAATTACTTGTGAAACAACACAAATTAATTAGATAAAAATTACTTGCGCACGCCGGGATTTGAACCCGCGACCTTCGGATTCGTAGTCGAGAGCCTTACCCCTCGACCATGGAGGCCGTCAAGTCAGTATTTTCATATGAAGCGGTAACTTGGTGATGTGATATTATACATTAAAAAAATACACTCACTAGTTTACTGCATAAAAATGGAACAGGCATTCGACTAGATAACTTGGAAGCGTTAGAAATAAGGAAAGCCAAAAACACTAATAGTAAACTCATAAATAATCAAATAAATTAAAATAAAAGTCCAATTCTTAAATTATTTCCAATAAACAAAGTACACACACTTTCCGGTCAGCAGGTAGCTGCTGCTTTTATCAATCTATAACACATGCGTATCTTAGTTCATAGTTTAGTTGTATACTGCCCTGAAGAAGCTACGGTAGTAGCGAAACCCGTATAAAAAGTATAAATAAAAGTGATGTAAACAAAGTTATTGTTTTATTTTTAAATTATAATGTCACATCACCAAGTTACCACTTCATATGAAAATATACTTTTTAGTAGTTTGTCTAACGGGAGCTTGTTATTCAATACCTTATACTAAATTCACATTTGTTTAAAACCACTGTTTTTAGTATGTAAATATCTACACCTTTCAGGAACAAAGCTCCCCTCTTCAGGATAAATAATTTACGTACAAAAAATAATGACAAGTTTAATTATATTTAATTCTTTGTTAAAATTTTTGATTGAAGTACGATAACTAATATTATATTAACTAATATTACATTATAGTGTTCTATGTTTATCATTTGTCTATACGAGTACTTGACATTATTATATTTTTAGTATTCTATATATTCCTGATGAAGAAAGCTTCGCTTTTGAAATGTGTATATGAATAAAGTGGTGAATACAAAATAATTTTAAATTCATTGATAAAAAAACAGTTCAGTAGATTGATCGCCAGCATTTTTCGAAAAATAGGTATGTTTCACACAATTTAAACTAAATGAACCAGCAGCTATTTATCAGAAACACAACATAATAATAATAGTAATATTATTTCATGTGTCATTGTTTTTTATTGAGGTTTACCGAATGTTTTGTTATTTTCCCGTTGTTTTATTCATCATGAGTTTTTTACAATATTTCAAATTCAGGCCCTTTTTATTCTACAATGTGTTTAAACTGTTTTATTTTGATGCTTTCTCGTGTATATTGTGTGCGGTGGTGGATTGTGTACCTACACAACACACGATTCACACAAAATATAGGAATTATATAGTATCGAAATTCTCACTGATGTTAAAGTATTGGCTGTTGGGAAGTGACCTTATGGATTGATGTTATTTTGTACTTTCTTATGCTGTCTTTTAAATAAATACGATGGTCTCCTTTTTTATGTATCTCCTTGATATCTGCTGTATTGATGCTATTTTGCTCTTTCTTGTGTTGTCTTTTAGTCAAATATGATGATCTCCTTGATTTTATATCTCCTTGTATTGTATTATTATGTATTGATGCTATTTTGATCTTTCTTATGTTGTCTTTTAGTCAAATATGATTGTCTCCTTGATTTTATATCTCTTTGATAGATGCTGTATTGATGTTATTTTGCTCTTTCTTATGTTGACTTTTAGTCAAATATGATTGTCTCCTTGATTTTATATCTCTTTGATAGATGCTGTATTGATGTTATTTTGCTCTTTCTTATGTTGTCTTTAAGTCAAATATGATTGTCTCCTTGATTTTATACCTCTTTGATAGATGCTGTATTGATGTTATTTTGCTCTTTCTTATGTTGTCTTTTAGTCAAATATGATTGTCTCCTTGATTTTATATCTCTTTGATAGATGCTGTATTGATGTTATTTTGCTCTTTCTTATGTTGTCTTTTAGTCAAATATGATTGTCTCCTTGATTTTATATCTCTTTGATAGATGCTGTATTGATGTTATTTTGCTCTTTCTTTTGTTGACTTTTAGTCAAATATGATGATCTCATGATATCTGCTGTATTAATGCTATATTGCTCTTTCTTATGTTATCTTTTAGTCAAATATGATGGTCTCCTTGATTGTACATATTGATATCTGGATATGTCTATATAATGATTTAAGAAGATTCGGATAGGGTGTACTGTATCATGGCTCTTCTGCGGGGTAAGGGGGGACTGAGAGCGGGTGTTCCAAGCTATTTCGAACCAATTTTAACCACCATTGACGTGGAACACCACACAACCAATAATCTCTTTAAAATTATTTGTCTGAGAGGAATGCGTTTATTTTTTTACATTAAAATGAGCATCTTTTGAAACCTCTGCCGTATCCAAATTGGAAACGAGAAGTTTTGACGGTCCACTCTATTGCACATTGCAATATAAAATTATACCAATAAATATTTAGTGTTAACACATTGTAACTACTTTTCACGAATTTCTGTTCTTGCCTGAATATAAATTGCTACGTTGTAATAAAAAACGTTTAAAAAATAGGCATGAAACTAAAAATATCTCATTTTTATGGTTGCACGATTCGCATTAATTTTGACCGTAAATTAAAAACTTTTATTTTTATTTTCTGATAAACTGCATCCGGAGAAATAGTGGCACCAATTTAAATGATAAATAAATAGGCAGCTAAATTCAAATAAAATCATACGTCTTTTCACTGTCCGTGGATGGACAATGGACATTGACAAGATGAGGTTACTAATAATATCCATACCATTTATTTTTGCCTTCTTCACCACAGAAAGTATTGCGAGTAAGTGTTTTTAATGTATTAATAATAATTTTTAATAATCATTAAACTGGTTTGGCATTTTGCCATTTTTGCCAAAATTCGCAACCAGACCACTAACAGTGGGAGGCGTTGAAACATTGCAAACTCAAAAAAATTGCCGGTATGCACATTGAATGGAAATTACTGACCGCCCGTTATCCAAAAATAATGTCAC
>JAHDVE020004743.1:0-110995 GCA_022606495.2 Halesus radiatus | reverse complement strand
GATTCTACCCGAATTAATTTGTAATCTTTTGAGATAGGATCTCGGATATACCTATCCGATTTTTACTTATATGACACATCGGTTAACTTTTTCTACGAGTTTAGTACACATATTGAAGATGGGGTAGCAGTAGCTCTGTAGGTTAGAACGCAGACCCTGGAAATACCATCAGGTCTTGGGTTCGAGTGCCAGTTGTTACCATTATCATTTTATTTTTTCTGTGTTTTCGGTTTTATGTTTCAATTTGAGAGTTGTCAATATTATCTTGAATGTTGAAAATACATTACAATAAGGTTTATAAGCTTCAATAAGTTATTCCAAAAAATTGAATATTGCTAACTGAATTAATCTTTAAAATAAATAGGGAAAAAATTATCCTGTATAATGTAATGTTAAACATACCATGACTAATGACCTTCACCGCGAATGGTTATTTGATTCTGACAAGAGGTCACGGATTGAAGACTCGGCGTAGACAGATTTTTCATGGTTTTTCTATAAAAAGGTACTATTACCTTTATTATATACCCATGGAAATAAGGAAACGTCTGAAAAAGGACTAAGCCGATCATCCACTCCCCATACTCACGTTTATGCGAAGTTTATTATCACGTACCCGACAAACTTTAACAATTGATTCCTGGGTTATTTGCCGAGTAAAAAATATAAATGGCATTTTGGTCTCTGCTGAAAAATTATTTTTTTAATTTTTAAATTCAAAAAAAGAAACTTAGACTTGTCGTCACTGGTCACTCAGCCGAGTAATCTCCCAACCCTCCACCCCTGAACTGTCTAATAAGTACTATTTTTTTCGGTTTTTTGGTGAATCATCTACATTTTTTACTCTGAATAAACTCCGGATTACATTTTAAAGTTTGTCGGGTACATACGGATATATCCCGTTTATGGACAAAATTATTTGTTGTAAAAAAACATTCATCATATTATTATGTTCTCTTTGCATTTCCATTTTTATGAATACAAATTATTTATATTATTTGTACATACTTTATGGGTTGTATGGGACTGCACTAACCTTCCCATATTCCGGAATAAATAAATAATAATAATTATTATTACATTCACCTTATTTTAACAAATTCGCACATCCATTGATTTGGTTGAAGGATATTAGAAAATTAACTTCAAAGTACCTGATCGACCAACTCCGTAAAATATATTATACAGCAACAATAATTTTGGGACTAATTTCCAAATACATGCACCCATATCTCGCCTACATACACTTAGAGACAAATTCACCTCTGCTATAGATATATTTAATATAAGATTACCCATGTTTAAAAGATACCTGAATGATATTTTTATATTACAACGATTATAAGAGCATCGCATAGAAGCTATTGCATAAATCTTTTTTTAATTACCTTTTTTCAAAATGTCACGCACTCAGATTATATTATGCATTTGTATATTATGTATCATGTAGATCAGGCTATTACTGTTTTATTTTCAAACCTTTCCCTTTATAACTTCTTTGTGACATGCACTTATACATTATTATATATACATATATATCATAATTACGTTTCACTTATATACCTACTAAGTATCATGTTATTTTTTCATTAACTTAAAACCTTTTTTTCTCTTTGTACACAAAATCATGTAAAATGTTAAAAAACGTAAAAGCCTGTCGGGGCAATAATAATTACTAAATACAAATAAATAAAAATATCGAATTAATTTTTCCATAGTATTTCTAAAAGCTGATGAAAAACTTTATTTGTAATTATTAAATAAGAATTTTGGAGGGAGAAGTGTTACTGAAGATAATAAACACATTTTTCAAAATAACTCTTTTCATGGCTTTCGAAAAGACACATGCTTTTTGAAGAAGACATCTTTTTTTGTAGCACATGATTACTATAAAATGAAGAACCTCCTCTTGCGTACAATGTTACTGCTTTAGGGGGATAACATTAGAGTTGTTGCCGTATAACTAACTTTACAACCTCAGCAATAATAGTTAAATGAACAAACCGTGAAAAAACGTGTAACTTTTCACTGACATATTCTGAGGAGCTAATGTAGGTACATGTACCTCTCATTTCGCAAAGATAAAAATGTATTACTATTTTATAGTAGAGCTCGTACCTCATTATCATCTTTATTACTTTGCTTATCTAAACCATGATACAGAATACGTCGAAGAAATATATTTTAATAAGTTTTGCGTAAATATTTCGTTGAAATATTTACGAAATGTTTCTTTTGGAATTTATTTTGAAAATTTTGAATGTTTTTAAAGTCGTCATGAATAAACTAAATAAAATTTTGAAACAATAGGGTATCAGAAAGTTTTAAAATAATAAACTGCTTATAAATTCTAGGAAAATAACACGGTTGGAAAAACAATTTAACTACCTCTTAATAATACTGCACAATACTACAATAATACTGTAATAATACAGTACAAAAGTTTTCGTGTTCTTTACTTAGTATATTATCAAAGAATCATCTAGTTTCGCATTCTATTCAGATATTCTGAGATATTTTTAGTTTCTCGTGTTTAAATTTCGTTTCTCGTTTTACAATACAGAATGTAGGCCTTTAATTACAGTATTATATGTTATTTACCCCATAGTGAGCTTTTAAATGAAAACAATACAATATTTATATATTTTATTATAGAAACCAAACGGTACATCTTTTATAGTGAAAAACAATTTTAATTTATAAAGTAAGAAACCTGTGTTTTCTTGTAATTTCTGATATATACATATACTTAACGGGTGACATATATAGTGTATAAGTGTGTGTGTATGTCTGAATGTTTTTGTAAGTGTGAGAAGTGGTTATCTACACATTATTGAAGTGATATGGGCTCATTGAGCAGTTTTTCTTATTGCCAAAATACTCTTTTTAAATGTGGCCAGTGAATTCCAAAAAAAAAAAATCAATGTTTGAATTGTTTAGGTTGATATTATCGAATGAATAAAGATCACGGTTAATTGGTGAATTTGAAGCTGTATTTGTTTTACAACTGTGTGTGTGGAATAGTGCTGTATGGCGGGTACTATTTGTGATAACTATTTATTCTATAATACTGGTAGAACAAGTACCTGATATTGATTTAAAAAGAATAATGCATGAGCCAAAAACATATAGAATAAAAAAAATTTAAAAAAAATTTCATAAAAATTGAAAATGATTTTCGCAAATTAGATATGTAATGGGCGCGAAATGTATAGAGAAAAAAAATGTAAATATTCACCATGAAGCAGAAAACTCGTATATTTCAGCAAAGTATATATGCAGATATTCATTGTTTTTTGTTTGTTTATTATTATTTTTTATGGTATACATGCAGATATTAATTGTTTTTGTGTTTATTATTATTTTTCAAAGTATATATGCAGATATTAATTGTTTTTGTGTTTAATTCGTAGAAGTCTAATTATTATTTTTTAAATTTAATGTAAGTCTAATTTGATAATGTTATTATTAACTTCTGCAAGTATTTTTAGTTTGTATCATTGTCATTTAAATACAAGGAAAACACATTATAAATCTGAAAATCTCACAGAATAAGGAATATGAATTATTTTCCAACGAAATCGGTTTCACCGAAAATAAATCATTTTTTTAAAAAACCCGTCCATAAAGAATTGGGTGGGAGTAAATAAAATCTCATGAATAAGGCGTCAGAATGTAGATTAACCGCAGTTTGAAAAAGGGTTTGAACGCCGAAAAAGCTGTCACAATAATAAAAACTAAATATGCTTGCAGAACTTAATAATAACATTATTAATTTTAATTTACATTAAAGTTTAAAAAAAATTCATATACCATATATGTATATGAAGAATTGATTTCATCACTAATGTGGCATCTTAAAATATGTCTACAACATTTCCAAATCTATGCATTCGATTTATAGGTTATAATTTTTTGTCGTCAAAATAGATATTCCTACAAGAACTACTTATCATTTTATTTTTACATTATAAAGATGTTTTAATGTTATACAACTCCAACAGCCTGGGTGACTCTGAATTCATGATATCTTTGTTTATTGTGTTATGATGAATATAAGACTGGAGGTTGTGTGAAGGAGATGGAAAGGAGGAAGGTTTGGAAAGAGCGGTTACGGGAGATAGTTCTTTGGTTTAGACTTACCCCGAGGGTGGTGTCTTGACAGGGAGCTCGGCTCTGGACCTTCGACTAGCTCAGTTTCGGCAGGCCAAGAAGCTCCTCTGCAGGGCCGTAGGCCGACAGGCAGTCTTATAATTGGGGTCGGGGACTCTAATACTACGCCAAATAAATTTACTAAATGCTTTCAGACTCAGAGTTTATTCAGGGGAAGGTACAGACATGGTAAGTTATGCTACAATAATCAAAAGCTAGCCTAACCTCAAATGGAAGTTAAGGGTAATTATTCTCTCTGATATTCTCTAAACGGGCATGATAACGGGGACTCGAATAAGTTACAACACATAAGAGGAAATACAAAGTCAGCTTACAGTCATGATCGTGGCGGCAAAAGGATCCTAGTGGAAGCCTCGGGCTTGGACATCAGTACACTGAAGTTAAATTATATTTACGAGATAGTCACCATGTACCGGAGCTCTTTGGTTATACTAATGCAATCTCGCACAGTGGGTGTTAATCCAGCATGCACGATAATATGGCGCTACAATTTGCGGCTGCCAAAATGGCTTCTCGCGCGTTCTTTTAGAGACGCAGTAGGCGGCGGACCAGAGATGTCATCCGGAAGCCGGGTGAGAAAGAAGTGACCGGCGCGTGGGCGTGCAAGCTGCCGTTATGGCAAACGTGGCGCTCGCGTCGTTTTTTACCGTTGTTCTTTGACGAGTGGCTAGAGTCTTTTTAGAATCTTTCTGTCGTTACGTAACAATTATTATTGATTTGGCTTTTTTTAATATTTAGGCTGAAGAAAATATGGGATCGGGAAAATATCCAGAACCTGCGCCTGCGAGGTGATATTTTCGAAAAGTTACGCAATATAATTTATCCAACAATTATTAAGAATCTGCCATGAAGATCCTCGAAGTAGAACGTGTGGGCTTGACAAAGACGTACACTTTAATATACACTCTAATATAGAGTCAGTCATTAGTAATAATAATAAGTGTTTATTTCGGTATGTGTGAGGTTAGCGCAGCCCCACACTTTTTGTATACAGTTTACATACACAGCTTTATAAAAGTAAAATAATAATAATAAACTAGTAGGTGAATGATACATGACACATAAAACAAAAAGAAGAAAAAAAGAAAAAAAAATGTACATGAACATAAGGCCTCTATGTCAGGGGCCAATATATTTTCCCAGTATGCGTCGATGCTAGAGATTGGACTTAGGCGGGCCTCCATGATGAGGTTACCGGAGCTGTTAATTCTTTTCTTCATTCCAGCCATCCTGGATTTTATAAGGGCCGTAAACCGGAAACTCGCCCCTCCGTGAACATACTGGAAGCGCTGCAGTATTTGGTGAGGCCAAAAATTATGCCGGAGGCGTTATTATACTGGACACGAAGTCTTTCCATTCTGCTCTTTTTATAGTTTGCATGTTTACAACTTTGCACTTTGCAAATATGAAACAGACAAGACACACAAAAAAAGTAATTGTTGAATCTGGGACTCGAACCCAGGACCTTTCGGTTTTTCCAGGATCTGAGCTCTAGCCAATAAAGCTAATGCCACCACATTCTTTTTGATCATTTATGTCGATATCACACTTTAATTTATGCATTTTTTGTATTTCTTGGTGATTAACTATGTATCAATTTATAGATATTTTATTATGAAGACTTTTGTATTTGGATAAAACGATTGTGAAGGATATGTCCACACTCCTAGAAATTTGTATTAAGCAAAACTAATTCACCTTTAATGCTGGATTATATAAACAACATAATGGTCTCCCGATGGGTAATCCCGCTTTCCTTTTGTTTGCTGAAATATTTACGAACTCCATTGAAAATAAATTGTTCGATTGTGTACTTTCCATATTATCTAATGTGTTTGTTTGGCATAGGTACGTTGATGACATTTTTGTAATTTGATCGGGTAGCAACAGACAATTAGATAATGTTCTTATTGTCATTAATAACCCTTTTCAAAATGTAAAATTTACGCTGGAACATAATGATTTAAATTTAAACAACAATTTAAACATTTTTGATTTAAATGTCAATATCAATAATAATAATTGTGTCTTTAATATATATAGAAAACCTATACATACAGACTGTGTTATACCATCTACTTCACTTCATCTATTGTATGATTAAATAGCCCTGTACGAGATGTGTAGACCCGCACAAGGGACTGTTAATATTTAGGCACCGGCACACAGGGATGAATCGCTATTGTGATTCGCTAGTCCTCCTGAGAAAGGTGTTTGGTAGTTTTCAAATGGGGATGTCGTCGCCTGGAGCATACTTGATTTGTAGCACCAACCAGTATGGTCGATCGCTTGAGGTGGTGTCAGCTGTCATATGAGCGAGGTTTGCTGCATATCCGAGACGGAATTTGGGTCGAACCAGTGGCTGCAAGCTCGTGGGTAGGCTGGGTGGCTGTCGGGCTCAGGTTGCGGCATATCCGGGACGGCTTTCGAGTCGGACCGGTCGCTGCAAGCTCTTGAGTAGGCTGGTTGGCTATCGAGCTCAGGTTGCGGCATATTCGGGGACGGCTTTAGGGTTGGACCGGTTGCTGCAAGCTCGTAGGTAGGCTGGGTGGCTTTCAGGCTCAGGTCGTGGCATATCCGGGGACGGCTTTTGAGTCGGACCGGTCGCTGCAAGCTCGTGGGTAGGCTGGTTGGCTATCGAGCTCAGGTTGCGGCATATTCGGGGACGGCTTTAGGGTTGGACCGGTTGCTGCAAGCTCGTAGGTAGGCTGGGTGGCTTTCAGGCTCAGGTTGTGGCATATCTGGGGACGGCTTTAGGGTTAGACCGGTTTCTGCAAGCTCTTAGGTAGGCTAGGTGGCGTGAAGATCTCTCACTTGGTGAAGAGAGGAGGTCCGGGTAGATTGAATATAAATGATGGTTGCCGATTTTCACGGTGGAGCAGCGATACAGCGGAGATGTTGCTTGGTCGGAGTTGTGAAGGGGAATAGGGTGCGTGCCTATATGCGTACGATTTTTATAGGACGCCGGCAACATTATTTGCAGATGTTGACAAATCATTGCATTTTGTGGTGTAATTTTGACTTGGTTATTTACACGTGTGGTGCAACAATTTATATTTGGTTATAAATAAATATGTTTTATCTGCTAAATTGATTCACTCTAGATATGTTTGATACGAGCCCCCTTCAACTCAATGATGTATCGAGCTACATTTGTCCCTCTAAGTAATGAAAATCATAATAACGGAATTAACATTATAAAACAAATAGCCCTAAACTATGGATATAAACCTGAATTAATTAACCGCTTAGTTAATAAGAAACAAACAAAAAAACAATCACAAAAAATACATTTATGGTGGAAATAATAACAGCAAATTCATAAAGTACTTCTTTATATAGACGACTTATCTTTAAAAATATACCGCATATTACCAGATCACATTTCTCCAGCTTTTTACACTAATTCCAAGCTAACAAAATTAATTAACAACGAGGACATTTCTTATAAATAGGTAAAAACAGAATGTAAAAGTAAGACCGTAATGAATATAACGAACAGTATGTAGGTATGACTGCTAGACATTTTTAAACTAGAATCAGGGAGCATGAACTCTGTTTACGAAATAATAACTATTCTGAGTTTGCTAATCATTTATTGGAAACATAGCTTCAATGATATTTACATGGAGTAGATACACCATACTAGGCGTTTGTTTCATGGTGACCAATGGAGTATAGTTACTTTGTATGAAGTCTAGTATAAACATATGGATTTATTATAGCAATTATATTAATATGCTGACAATTGGAAAAATTTCATTTGAACATAGATATTGTCTGGGTTTTTAATGAAAAGTGTAGTTTGAAATGGCTTTAAAGAACGCCACAATGAGTAAATAAACAGTATAGTTTGGAACGGACAATAATACTCGTATATTAAAAATAATACTAATGGTCTGTAGTAGGGGTAGTCTAAGGAGGAGGATTTGACTTTCAGGGGGTGGGGTAACACGAATCCATCCGTTTTACAGAAATTCGCAAATTGTTCGCCAAACACCTTGTTATTGCGTTGTTGGAGCGATGCGTTCACTCCGGGCGGGCAGCTTTCATCTTCCGTTGACGCGCGTTTATCAATCAGACTGACTGCTATTTAATTTGTATAAATAAACACGAAGAAAAATCCGCAGGGAATAATAAATCTTTTGGTGAGGGTGGGGAATTCTATTTTCGCAGTTAAATTGAATAAAATATGTAGGTACTACGCCAGAACATATTTTTATCATGACCTACCCAGAGATCGTGGGTTCGAAAGCCGACTTTTGCAAATCAAATATTAATTTATTTCATTTACGTACTCATAAATTAAACATAATATAAATATGTGTCTTACATTTATCCTTTTCATTCCAAAGTTGTAGATACTGTCAGTACCGCCCTAGTATAAGGACTTCATGGTCAGGCACTTTCTACTAAATCGGTAGTTTTGCTTCTTTTTTCTTTCATCCTGGCAATCTCTTGCGAGTCTAAAAGTAATACTCATTGTAAGAAAATCAAATAAATTATTAGGTTTAATTGTAAGATCAACTTAACTGTTCAAAAACTCTAAAAGCTTTATAGTTCTCTAATCCGCAGTGTTCTTGAGTACAGGTCAACAGTTTGAAATCTGCATTAAATAATATGTATGTCCGTTAAAAGAAAATTTACGTGGATTTTGTCTTTTAGGACAGGTGTTTTCCATCTACTAGACGGTTACCAACAAAGACTTAAGAATTTCAAATTAGAGAGTCTAGTTAAAAGAAAAAAATTAATAAATCTTCTCTTAAAAATTGTGACTAACAAGTTGATAATCTAGACAACAAATCAAGTTATATACCAGGCCCATAGCTATAAGAAACCCAAAAAAAAAATTTACGATATTTTTGCCAATAACACTTGATATTTTAATCCATGTCTAGAATGTCCCGATCACACAACAATCTTGCCAAGCACACAATACAATAGATTTTTTTTTCAAATAATACAATTTGCTCCAAATGCAATCTCCATGATTTATGTACTTGAGAAATTTATTACGAAAACTGTTTTTCACTATTTTTTATTTTTATTTTATTTTCTTTTCTTCAATGCTATAAGACACTAGTATTGTTTTCTTTTTTGTATTTATATATTATATAGATTTATTTTGTTTTTGATTTCTACAGTTGAGAAATTTATTTCCCTCCTCAAGAAGCTTACTATATGTATTTTTTTTCTTTAGTCAAAGCAATTGTTTTCATTTTCGTATTATACTTTTTTTGGATTTTTGATATGTACTTCAGAAATTTATTGAATTCCTTAAGAAAAAGTATTATTTTATTATTAATTGCTTGCCCGGGGTTATTAATAGTTCATAGTTAAAGTTTTATAATCCCAACCCCTACTCCTACTCCTACTCCCATTCCTACTCCTATCCCTACTCCCTACCACTGCCCAGTAATTTTCTTCTTATTTTGAACGTCAAGTGTGCAAAATATCATTAAGATAGATCAAACTATGGCTTTAAGCATGGAAAATGGGGATGGGGGTGGTTTTACGAAATCTCATATAGACAGTGAACTTTCTCTTGTTTTGTATGTCAAGTGTGCAAAAAGTTCGGAATAAACCTGTAGATTTGTGTACAAAACAAACACACACCGCCCGCTTGGGACATTCTTCTTTATATAATCGGAGAAGATTGTTTGATTCATTTTTTTATTATTTTCATTTCATAATTTAGCTCTCTTCAGTGAAAAAAATGCTGACATTGTTTTCGTTTTTTGTATTTTCCCGAAAATCTTTATTAATACAGAATTGTGGCAGTGGACATCCAATGCCGTTATATACAAAGTGAATGTAACAAAATATAAGAAGTTTTAATACAGTTCCGACGAAGGAAGGCTACTTTCGAAACTGGTCGATTATTACATTAAAATTAAAGAAATGTATGTGTTTATATTATAATAGGGTTAAGGAATAAGGGAATCTGTTTTGAAGTAATTTATTTATCAGAGGACCTAAAATATTTGTAAAACGGCAGATCATATCATCTCTGATAAATCAGAGATCAATCTCTGGCAGTGGAATGTTTTTGGTCCAAGATGATAATTATTTTCACGGTATGGTGACTTAGACTAAACGCTGCCGCCAAGTAAGAGAAGTAAAACGTTAATTACAATTTGTCCAGTCAACAGTTGCACAACTCCCATAAACCAACTTGTTAAACTATTCTAAATAAGCAGCATTTTACGTGGAACCTAAAATTTAACAAGTTTCGGTTGGGCTCAATCAAAATGATGACGAAGCACAAACCGACATTATTAGCCAGTGGGCACATTGCCAAGTTTCGCCCACCGCTGGTTATGATTGGTATCAATAATACGTCCTTTATGTTGTGAGTATTTTTGAAGTAATATAACGCTAATATCAGGAATACATTGATAAAAGGAATGAAAGACATAGTTTTTATGCGAGTATAAAAACAATACATGTTAATTTGCACAACGATTGCAAGATAAAACCATGAATTGCGTAAGAAATTTTGTTTTTTTTTCTGGAAAAATATACACATGAATAATACGGGATATCATATTTTTATACCAAAAACGTCAAGATTGGTCAACGAAATAAGTAAATATCACAACATTGACATTTTCTCAAATTCCATGAATTCATTTAAAATCTCAATACAAAAATCTATAGCTGATGATTATTTCATTTCAAAGCAAGTAAAATCCATGAAGCTTTTTATTGTGACATTATTTTGCCTTCAACAATTTAACATCTCCGTTTGTTTGGCCATCGCGCAAACAAACAATATCGTTTATTGCACTATCGTGTTTCTGCACATATCGTTTTTCAGCGAGGTAAATAAACATTGTTATTTGTAACTAAATAATACGTAAACTTTATTGCGCACACCACACATGCTGTAAACACATTTATTAGAAATATTTACACGCCAATTGTATATATATGAAATATATTATTATGTATGACGCTTTTATGTAAATATTTGGTTTGTGTTTCTAATAAAATAAAATAAATATGTGTAACATAAAAATTATTATAAAAAGACAGGTTTATACATAGTTTGTTATCCGAGATTCGCTAAACATTTACTCAACATTGATCACACGTTTGATAGAAAAACAAGGGTAAAGCCTTGAAAATGAATGGGGTTGAAATTTAACAATTTAAAAGCATTGGTAAATAAAATTTCTCTGAACATTAATATATTCTCAAATAAATAATAGTCCTCTCTGTATCCATGGCTGATTATAAAAATGTTCCCTTTCGCCCATATAGCCCCCTTCACGCAACCTATCCATCTCCAAGTCTGATGTTCTGTCCCACACTCGGAACCTTTCTCTTTCTTTCTATAATATTTTCACTTTTTCAATTAGGCTTAAATCACTTTGTGGTGTCATTTCCAAGTAAACGAGAGCTATTTTAAATAAACCACTTTTTAATAAATAAGTATCGGCATATTTTGAAACAAATGGTTCCCTCGTTAGTTTATAAAGTATATTTGAAAATATATTTTCATACCATTTATTTCTTCAAATGGTGTACAATAGCTCTGTGAAGTAATATTTATTAAATTAACTAGCTGATATATACCCGGCCTTGCTCGGGATTTTTTTCGGAATAAAGTTATGAAGTTGTGAATTATTGGTTGTCATTAGGGTAATTATCTCCAAATAAAGAAACATTAATTTGAATATTTTATTTCATTCGAAACTTTTTTTTTTTAAATTTAATGTAAATCAAATTTAATAATGTTATTTCTAAGTTATGCAACTATTTTTAGTTGTTATTATTGTGACAGCTGTTTCGGCGTTTAAGGCCATTTTCAAACTGTGGTTAATCCACATTGCGACGACTTATTTATATGATTTAATTTACCCCCACTCTTTTAAAATTTGGATGGATGGGTAATGATTTATTATCGGTAAAACCGATTTAGTTAGAAAGAAATTAAAATTCTGAATTCTGTGAGGTTTTCACATTTATAATGTGTTTTTACTCGTATTTAACTGACAATGTTTTCTTAATTGATTTATTTAAATATGTTGAATTGTTTTGATAATGTGAACATACTGAGAAGCGGTGAGTATATAATTTTCCTTACTTTATTAATTATTGTTATATTAGGGTCGTTAGTTGGTTTGTTAATTTCTAATTGTTCAAGTAAATTTAATCTTAGGCCCTTTCTTTCTATATGTAAGGGTTTAGGTCTGTTGTTGTCAAGCGGGACGTGATTATTTACTAAAAGATGTTATGCGAATTTTGAAGAAGTGCTTTTATTTTTATAACATCGTATATGTTCTTTGAATCTAGTTGAGAAAGCCCTTCCCATCTGCCCTATATAGGTAGCATTGCAGTCCTCGTGATCACATTTTAATTCATATATGCCACTATTATTAAGTTTGGGATTTTTACGATTTTTGAGTTTTACTTTTTGAGTTGGATTTTTACTTATTGAGCAATGTGGATTAACCACAGTTTGAAAATGGCCTTAAACGCTGAAACAGCTGTCACAATAATAACAATTAAAAATACTTGCAGAATTTAATAATAACATTATTAAATTTGATTTACATTAAATTTTTTCAAAATTAAATGGAGTACTACGAATTAAACACAAAAACAATTAATAATTCATTCCAAACGTTTATTTTTTTCCAAATATATCTAAATCATAAAGTTCTTAGGTAAGTACCTACTCGTGTTTTCCATTTTGAAAATATTCTAACCAAAAAAACCTTCTTCTTTTGAATATGCAATCTGTCGCTAACCTGAGTGTTATATCTATGGGCTAAACTAAATAAAACATGGCGGGTTCAATGTTTTTCATACTAATTTTAAAACGTTATAGCAACAGTTTTAGATATTGGATTTCATTAAAACTACTTTCTAAGTTTTCCGGCACTAATACAAATAAACAATGCTATTTTCAGCAAAATCGGTTAAGTAATTTTCGATAAAATCGAGGACAACCAAACAAACAAACTTACATTGATTTTTATATAAATAGATTATAATTACATTGTTTAAAACCAATATATTTAATATGTAAAAATCTGCATGTTTCAGGAGAAAGCTCCCATCTTCAGGATAAAAAATTTACCTACTAAAATAATGAAAAGTGTATTTTTAAGGTTTCGAAACATGTTGATATTTATGTATTAAATTGTGGATGATACAAAATAACTCCTGATCATTTAACTATATATCATAATACCTACGTATGCAATTTGTATATATGGATTTGTTATGTTGTCCTGAGAAAAATATTGTAATCGCCAATGTTATGTAATCGTTAATACCGTTATTCAAATGAACTATCATTCCACCTTTTGTGACATACGTGGTTATTGGATAAAACCTTGCACAAAGCGTTTGAATTTAGTGGTTCAATTGTACCAAGTAGGCCATCCGGAAATAGGTTCTCTTGAGACCGTTGGGTTATTTTACAGATCGAACTGTATATTGTGAAGATATGGAACTGTATATTTCGTAGGTTTATTCATCTCTCCCGGTATTCGTTCTCCTCCCAGTTATGTAACATGTATCACAAGATAATCCCCGCCCGTCAGGTAGAGTATTTCGCTATAATGAACTCATACCAAAATGTTTGCGGTGTAAGCTGTGCATCTTGTGCTTTGGGGACAAATTATTTTCTGCTAGGGCTGGCCCGAGGACACAGAGCTTCTTCAATTACGTCCTACTATTGATTAGATAAATAAAATATAATAAATAAATCGGGGGAATATAAATTAATTTTCAACGATCGCAACTATTTTAACATAGGAAAGACTTTGGGAAATTTCAGTATTAGAGTTAAGGAACACCTAAGGTGTTTAAATAATAACAACTATTCTGAATTTGCGAATCACATTTTAGAAACCATTTGATACAAATAAAGGTTTAAAAATTTTACGTACGAATACAACCGGTTACCATTAGACAAATTAGATATTTTAGAAATCATAAAAAGAGTTAATACTAAAATTAATTTAATAAATAATCAAATATTTTTTATAAAATTGTTATCTCTTGAATTTATTTTCATATTAATATTAATAAAAAAAAATCTTTTTTAATTTCTAATACAAATTTGTTATTCAATGATTTATAATATTTTTTTATAAACATTTTTGATTAATTACTTACCTACTTTAAATCAATTCTTGTTTGTTTATAATTTGTCTATTCTTACATTATTTTGATCTAATTTTTATCATTTGTCTATACTAGACAATACTATTTTTAGTATTCTATATATTCCTGATTAAGAAAGCATCGCTTTAAAAACATGTGTGTATCTTAATAAAGTGGTGAATACAAAGTATATCCGTTAATTAATTTATTTTTAATTCATTTATGATTAGATAAATACCTAAAACTTAATCTTAAAATGTTAATCAATATTTTTGAACTTGTGATAACAAATCGATTAAGAGAACTTCCATATTTCATCCCTTTCCGTATTTCCTTCCGCTGTACAACATTGCCTATATAAATTAGTAGCACTATATGCTCCCTGGAGTAGCAAGAAAATTTTAAGGTTGTTAAATTTCTCACATGTACCTTTCACAATACTTCTTTCGAAAGTGCGACATTTCGTATAAGTAGGAACTTGAATATCTCAACAATTTAAAAAAATGCAGATTTGCGTATATTACTATAATGGGGAAAAAAATCCAACGTTCTGTATTTTAAAGGGTTCTATAGAAATATAACATACGTATGAACCGGCACACTAATTAAAAGAGATAAGGTAGTCATTTTTTGAATAACTTATTGAAGTTTATAAACCCCATTGTAATAGGTTTATAATCATTGAAGATAATACTAACAACTCTCAAAATGAAACATGTAACCGAAAAGACACAGAAAAAAATAACGGTGGCAGGAGGGCTGCATTTTGAGAGTCGTTAATACTATATTCAATGATCAAAAATGAATTAAAATTAGGTTATAAACTTCAGTAGGTTATTCCAAAATTAAATATTAATGCTATACTTGTAGAAAACGTCAACAGATGTCCAGTACAAATAAAAATCAGATTGGTATATCTGAGACACCATCTAAATATTGCAAATAAATTCGGGTATAATCTTGATAAAAATATGACATCCAAAAATATGTGGGAATTGATTAAATATGATATTAACACTTCTTAGAAATCGAAATATGATACCGATAAAAATGACGGGACGGATTGCGGTAGCTCTAGCTCAGTAGATTAGAGCGTAAGATCTCGGATAGACCATGATGTCCTGGGTTCGTGTCCCAGCTGCTACAGTTATATTTTATATTCTGTGTATTTACCAAATTAATATTTATATAAGGTTCATTTGGTAAAGACATTTGGATTAGGTTAGATTAGGTTGTCGGGCAATTTTTTTTTTTGCTCTTTAATGTCTTTTAATCACATTTAAAAAAGTGTGGCGATTCATACATGTGTTGATTTATCAAGTCACCATTTTAAGGCTATGTTTGTGTAAATTATATTTATATCTCAACCTAATCTTACAACGCTTGGAACGGAACCATTCAGAAATACAAATTAAATTACATTCAAAACAGAAAGGTTACTATTAACGAAACACGTCATTTTTCGAAACTAAATTTGGATGTTTTACAAAAACCCACGAATAAAATATCTCATGATTTTAGTAAAAATGTCAATCATGAAAATGCATTTACATTTTGCTGTCAGAATCTTGCAATAAGTTTTTTAGGATTTCCGTGACCATAATAAACTACTAGTATGCTTTAAATTATAATGTTTGTTTTCTACATTCGTCGTCCATTGTGTCATTCCTGATTTAGACATGACGGCGTATTAACCTAAATAAGGAACATTATTCAGCCATCTGATTTTCTGCAATTTCCCATGGGAATTCATGGTGGATAAAAAGGCTTTCAGATAACGTACAAGATAGGTTTATAAATCATTTAACAACAAAGCCATATTGAGAATGAAATAACGAGGAATCGAATATATGCCAAGTTATTTTTATATTATTTATTTTGTTTTACGAAAAAAAAGAAAGCGCTGGGGAAATATAAAAATAGCATTTTTGCGTGAAAGTAAATCGTCTCATGGTACTATTACGCCATCAGCCGCTTTTCTATTGAATTGAATATGCACCAAAAGATGGCATCGTTGTTAAGAAGAACGGCTGCGCTGCCTGTTTTATAGATATCTAAATTTTGGATTTAAGGCGAAAATACATTCCCAAACTAAATGATATATTTTAAAAAATTAAAGTTCTAGTAAATATCTAGTACGTATGAGAAGCATTTTATTTAATTTTGTTTCCATAAAAAAATCAATTTTTATAAATTTAAAGTAGAAAATTATTCGCTGGTTTACGGTTTTTTTTTAAATTATCATATTTGCTATGTAAATATGATTTAAAAAAATAAAGTTTTTTCGGTTGGATATTTTAAATTATGTACGGCAAATTTGTGTTCCAACGTAAATTGGTTATTTTAAATTTAATTTAAAGTCCACCATAATGCTTATTTTAATATTTAATAAAAAAAATATTTCATTATATTTTCAAAGTAGACGGAGTAAAACTTTTTTTTTTAAATCACCGTTAGCCCCCAAATAATTGTTTAAGGTGCCTCTAAAATCGCGAAAATCAATTCCTTTAATGGCCTATATTTCATAAGGTACTTTTTGGGGAAAACAAAAGATCATTAGGTTTGGGTTACTATTTTGACCTCAAATTAAATATTAGGTTTTGTATGAAACAGGCTGCGCGGCCGTTCCTCTTAATTGGTTTTGAAAAGAAAACCAATCAACCCCTTTCAGATACACAGCTTAGATAATAATTTATGGGGTAAGTCGCACTTTACTTCCGCTAAGAATTTTATATTTATTAGTATTATTAACATACTGAAACACCCTTTTTTTTTTTTTTAAGTAAAGTAAATGAAATTTAATAATGTTCTGCAAGTATTTTAGTTTTTTTTAAATTCTACAGCTCTTTCATTGTTCAACGCCATGTCTATAGATGGTTAGATAATAGCCTTAAACGTCCAAACTACAATAGTAAAAATAAAATGCTTGCAACTTAGTAATAACATCATTAAATTAAATTTACTTTAAATTGAACGGAGTTCTCGGAGGACATATGACTACACAGTAACAACTCGTTGGGCAGTGGGATATTCTTTCGGTTTCACCCTTTTGAGACCACCAGTCAGAATTGAAATGTCTTTAGCTATGTATGCTTAGTATCTAGATTTGAATAACCAGACACTTCCCTATCTATTCTTATTCCCCTCACTTTTTTTGCCTTTCAATCCGGTGAATTTGTGATTACTCATTATAATTTATTTTTTTGTATGTTTTTTCAGATCGCAGGGAGGGTGGTGCAATCCCACGAGAGTTCTATATAATAAAATATGTTTATGAAAATAAAATAGAAGATAAAAATGTTGTAAAAATATAGTGATATACAAAAAAAAATAATTCCATTTATTTTTTTTTATAACTTATTGAAGTTTGTAAAACTCATTGTAATGTTTGAATCATTGAAGAATATAATATTAACACATCCCAAATGAACCACGAAACCGAAAAAGCAACGGGAATTAATTCCAGATGCGACTGAAATCTTTTTAATTTCCGTTGTTTTTTCGGTTTCGTGGTTCATTTGGGATGTGTTAATATTATCTTCTTCAATGATTAAAAAAAATAAAAGTTTAGACCTCTAAAACATCAGGAATTGGCTCCGTCGCTTGTAAATAGGACCCAGCCAGAAGTTCAGTGATGCAATCACCAGACTGTTTTCGCTCTTGGCTAGTCGCGTTCCACAAACATCTCAGTGGCACTGCAGTACCAGGACAGCCCGAAAAGCATTCGGTACGAGTCGTTGTATTACACTTCCATTCTTTTTAGAGTTTCTTTAATTATTTAAAGTTAGTCCACACCTTTAAGGTATATAGGCTGGTGCAGTGCGCTTTTAAAAGTTGCCTTTTTGTTTCTGCGCTACATTTGATGAATTTTCGAAAAATCATGTTTGCTCTGATGGACTCTCTGTGGCTCAATATCTGCGTCATCTTTGACCTCTGCTGTCATGTGATGTGTCTTAAGTATATGACCTTGGATTTTTCTTTAATTTTTGTATCGTTTATCGGCTGACTGGTATTATTTTTTAAGGTCCTGGGCCCTACTTGAACGCTATCAATACAGGTTTACATGGGTTATAGACAATAATGTGTTCAGCGGCATATTGACTTAGGTTTAGCTCACTGTAAAATTTATAGATAGTGTATGCATTTTATGTCACAATTTTTTTAACATTATATCGAATGTAGGTACGTTTTTTTTATGTTTTTATGTTATATGTATGTGTACACATATTTAAAAAAATTTAATATAAACCAATTTTAATAATATTATTAATAAGTTCTGAAAGTATTTTTAGTTTTTATTATTGTGACAGCTGTTTCGGCGTTCAAAACTATTTTCAAACTGCGGTTAATCCACGTTGTGACGACTTATTTATACAATTTTATTCACTCCCACCCCATTCTAATTTGGACGATTTTTTTTTTAAATAATGGTTTATTATCGGTAAATCCGATTTGGTTGGCCAATAATTAAAATACTTTATTCTCTGAGGTTTTTACGATTATAATGTGTTTCCTCGTAAATGATAATGTTTACTTAATTGAATTATTTAAGTGTGTTAAATAGTTTTGATAATGTGAACATACTGAGAAGTGGTGAATATTTGCATAACGCAATAATAACATTATTAAATTTAAAAAAAAATTAAAAAATGGAGGTCTACGAATTAAACAAAGAAACCTTTTTTTAAATTGTGTTCTTTTATAATCAACCACATAAGTTTGTGCAATTTTCACCAATTTTACTCAATTTTTGTTGGCGTTTGATGTTGTCAAAAATGTTTTCGTCAGTGCATTCCATTACATCTATATCTTCTTAGAACGGTTCGTTTCATTCCATATTGAAAAGTTTTTCCTTATTTGTGAATCAACTTCGGATATTCTAGTTATCAGACAGTATTACGAGTTGTGCCGCTATGGATCTAATGTTTTAATACTGAAGAAGCGCTTCGAAGGACTTTGTAACTTATAAAATAAAGGCGGATAAAAGTCGGAAAGAAAACGGAATGTAGTGGAAATGCGACGGATTAAATAAGTGGAAAAAGGCAAAGCTCCAGTACGGGGAAGGAGCTGAGGAATTGGATTTGTAGTTAATGAATAAGAAAATAGTTACGACATGGGTAAAAAACATCTTTATGTAGGTACTGTATATTAAAATATATATTCTTGTTGAAAATTAAGTCTGTAGGAGGGTGAAATGATATGTTGCGTTGGGCGAAATAAACTGTAGGAAGACATGAGGCGACATGACTTTAACGGTTTACGTGGTTGAGTGGTTGCGATCCATCGCTACGAATCCGGAGGTCGCGGGTTCAAATCCCGGCGTGCGCAAGTAAATTTCATTTGATTGAATTAGATTATTTCACAATTTATTCATTTAAAATAGTTTGTAGCATATTTGCGGCACGTTCCAGAGCGGTAGATACTGTCAGTATTTATTATTAAATTTAAATATAACAAAAAAAACATTAGCCACTCATCTCACTAGGACAATCCTGTATTGAGATGAGCAGCTTGAAAATTTGATAATAATCGGTATGTTTCGATAGCTCTGAAGGAATCAGAATTCTGGACTGGCGGCAAAGTTAATCGGGAAAACCAGATGAAAAAAAAATGTGAAGGAAGGACTGAAGAGAAAGAAGAGGATGCCACGGAAATTGAATAAGCCTACCTTGTTCGTGGATATCCTTAGCACTTAATTTCACCTCACTGAAACTTCGCTGTAATCCAGAATTGGCTAGTTGCTCTGATGTCGTGGCGATGAACTTCCCTGTCATCCCGCGAGGAGCCTTGAGCTGGCAATATATCCTTCCAGTGACAATAAGAATCGCATCGGGGAGGGAGGGGTGGGTAGTCAACTATGTGACAATTATGCATTTAAGATGCCAAAACACAATATATAGTAATAAGTAAATAATAATAGATGAATAAAAATAAGTAAATATTAATACGTAAATAATAGTAAATAAATAATAATAATAATAAGTAAATAATAATCAGAATGTATCGCCCTGGTAAAAGATTACCATTCAGAATCAAAACATTTCTTGAAATGGCTTTAGCCGTGTTTGGTGATCAGGTCTGAATAGCCAGATTCTTCCTTCCTTTTTTTTTAAATTTAATGTAAATCAAATTTAATAATGTTATTATTAAGTTCTGCAAGTATTTTGAGTTGTTATTATTGTGATAGCTGTTTCGGCGTTTAAGGCCATTTTCAAACTGTGTTTAATCCACATTGCGACGACTTATTTATATGATTTCATTTACCCCCACTCCTTTAAAAATTTGGATGGATGGGTCATGATTTATTATCGGTAAAACCGATTTATTAAAAATCGGTTTTAACAAAAAAACAATTAATATTCTTCCTTCCTTCCCACCTTCCTTCTTTTCCATCTCCTTCCTCTCTTCAATACTTTCAGCTTCACAACGTACCCCAATTGGGGATGCCATAGTTTCACTGGCCCCAGACGGTTATGAGCAGTTGGCACTCTTGTGTGGTAGCACATAAAAATAAAAATAAATTTGGATATTCCGGAGTAAAAGCAGATGTACTTTCAAACAAAAGGACTTTCAAATTAGTATCAAAGAAAGAAAAAAGTTGCAAAGATTTTTCTTTTGGTACAGCTAGGATTGTCTAGTTTATGAACCATCTACTCGTGAGAAAATTCACGAAGCCAATAAAATATGCATTACATTTTAGAAGATCAAAGTAGTAAAAATTTTTTTTGAAGGACACCTTCCTAAAATAATACCGTTTATTTTAATATCAATGACGTTGCTCACGAAACGCGCAATATTTTTATTTTATTTTTACTCTGAGGGAAATGAAATAAATTTTCGAAAATATCAATAATTTCTAATAAAAATAGAATCGGCACTAAAAGTAACATTGTAATCTTATACCAATCAAAAGCATGGTATTTATTTACTATTTAAGGTAATTTGGCAAATAAATTAGTACAAGTATCGTGTAATATACGGCGAACAATGTCGTGGAAAGTTTTCCATATCTTGTGCAGAACAACGGTTTCAATGTTCCAACATTAAAGCCGACCTACCGCTAAAGTGCTTATAACGGCTACTTGTTTATGGGTCAAAACTTAGGGCATAAAGTTTAAGTGCGGTCTTGGGCTGACGTATTGCATTTCAAAAGCACATTATGAAATTATACCAGACCAAAAATGCGTCAGCAAAAATTTAATGTTCATGTAATCAGTTACCACGCTCAGCCGATTACGTATTATAGGTCTAGACTGGCATGGAAAATAATTTTATGTGAAGGAACATATGGATTGATTGATTTAAGTCAGGTATTGTGCTAACCTAATACTAGGAAATATCAAAAAACCTAACTTAACCTCACTTAATATATAAACGTGTCTTACCACAATGAAGTCGCAACGGTCTATCTATTGTTGTCAGTCATAGCTAAAATGGATTCATGTCTACCTTCTGTATTTAATTGAGGGTAAACAGAATTGAAAATACAAGGTTTCTATCGAAAAAGTTCAGTAACTTCGAAAGGAGATTCTACATTATGGTAAAACCATAAAAGATAGATAACATTTTCCGAAATACCTATGTTTGAAGGTACTTTTCAACTAAATATCTCAGTGCAATGGTTTAAGCGTCAAAGTTTTTTTTTTATGATTTCCATGGATACAAATTAGACATATTAAGTTAGATGTGAAATGCTGCTACTTTTCAGTCCCGATGTATTTATCTTTAATATGGGTAAGATTGACCTTTTTTAGTTCAGTCAGCAGGGATTTTCAGAGTAAAAGATAATTTAATTTTATATTGTAAATGATGTCACTATGATAAAAATAATTAGTTTTTCAACATTGAGTTATCTTGAATGGAGAGTGCCAAAGAATATTTTTTTCAAAATAATTCCTTAACGGTTGATCCCACGACAAAACCGTTCAAGACAAACTTAAGTCACGAATACCGCTTGAAGATGGAATCAAATACCGAAATAGTCGTGAAACCAATAAGCGATACGTAATAATTATTAGAACTTTCTATACTATGTTATAAATAGAATTTGACTGGAGGTGGGGATGTGGGAGAAGGAGATGGAAAGGAGGAAGGTTGGGAAAAAGCGGTTACGGGAGACAGTTCATTGGTTTAGACTTACCCCGAGGGTGGTGTCTTGACAGGGAGCTCGGCTTTGGACATTCGACTAGCTCAGTTTCGGCAGGCCAAGAAGCTCCTCAGCAGGGCCGTAGGCCGACGGGCAGTCTTATAATTGGGGTCGGGGACTCTAATACTATGCCAAATGAATCTACTAAATGCTTTCAGACTCAGAGTTTATTCAAGGGAAGGTACATACATGGTAAGTTATGCTACAATAATCAAAAGCTAGCCTAACCTCAAATGGAAGTTACGGGTGATTATTCTCTCTGATATTCTCTAAACGGGCATGATAACGGGGACTTGAATAAGTTACAACACATAAGAGGAAATACAAAGTCAGCTTACAGTTATAATCGTGGCGGCAAAAGGATCCTAGTGGAAGTCTCGGTCTAGGACATCAATACACTGAAGTTAAATTACATTTACGAGAGAGTCACCATGTACCGGTGCTCTGTGGTTATACTAATGCATCTCGCACAGTGGGCGTTAACCCAGCATGCATGATAATATGGCGCTACAATTTGCGGCTACCAAAATGGCTTCTAGCGCGCTCTTTTAGAGACGCAGTTGACTGGATCGTAGACCGCGGACAAGAGGCAGTGATCCGGAAGCCGGGTGAGAAGGAAGTGGCCGGCGCGTGGGCGTGCAAGCTGCCGTTATGGCAAACGTGGCGCTCGCGTCGTTTTTACCGTTGTTGTTGACGAGTAGCTAGAGTCTTTCTAGGATCTTTCTGTTGTTACATAACAACTAAAAAGGTTGATTAATTTTGAATTATAAGAATATGGATACTATTTTCAAAACGTGAGACTGGCTTCTTGGTAAACCTATAAAATTGAATGACTTCTATGAGTCCCCAACTTTGACCCTGGTGGAGAAGATCCCTCAAAAAGAACCGGAAAGACAAAAATAAGAATGAATGGATGTCACGAAGAGAACCTCGAATAATCTTATATCCGTTTTCCATTACTAGAAAGTTTTTCTAATTTTTTTTCACGGTAATAGTCATTTGCACGCTCACTTCAAATACCGAATAAAATTATAACGCTAGACTAACTACAACTGGACTGGAAAAACTCATTCTCGGGTATTGGTACTTATTATTTTCAAACATCGGTACTTTTTGCGAAAAACGTATACAATCAAACAAATATAATTATTTCTTTTCGTGGTTGAATCTAGTTAAATCTGTCGAAGGGTTCTGTACAAATTTAACGGCTGTCATCATGTTTTTATTTCAAAAGATGAATTAGAATAAAAAAAATAACATGAATCTATTAAAAGTACCCACGTATTACCCACCCAAAAGTCTTTGCCACGATATGGCAAAAACGGTGTAGTGGTGGATTTATTTGTAACCATGGATACTTAATATTCTCTTTCATTCAGGATTTCACACCCTTCGTTTTTCTATGAACCCAAACGGTTTTTTAATATTTTCACCTTCAGACCTTAAAACGTATCTGTCTGGATTCTTAGTATTGGTATCTGGCATGAAAAATAAGTAGTTTGGAGGTAACTGATCAATATTACAAAAAAAAATTCTCCCTCTAGAGATGGGTCTGAAACATAAATCTTGGAGCACGTAGTTCTTCTTGTAATACCTTCCTTACGGTTATTGCGGCACATTGAAAAATTGGTCCTTAGGATAAAGCGGCCTCAGCTTTCGAGGTGAGAATGCCACAAATGGAGGTCGCTAGTAGTTGAGATAATTCAGGTGATTCGTTTGGGATAAAAAAAATAAAAAAAAATTGTTACGATTACCTGTCGAGTGGAATATAAAAAGCTGGATATTTAAAAAAAAATCGATAATCAGAAAACCTACTTAATAAACAAAGCAAATTTATCCCACAGTCCAATTTTGTACATGTTTCTGGTGAATCATTCCACATCCTATCAATTATTTAATTCCTATAATATAATAGCTCTTTTATGTTGCCTCATTCGTCCATTTAATTATAAATATGTAATAAAGTAGTTTATTTTCCACTAATAATGGCTCTGTCTTGTATAAATCATTGTGGAATTGTCTTAATTTCTTTATTATATGCCCATTACACTGTTGTATATATTATTTATTTGTAATAATACATATTATTGTTGTCTCCCTATAATATTTCATCTTCCTTTCTTTCTTTTTTTTTGTAATATATCTATCTCACTCTATTGTTGTCTGTACCTATATACATACGATAAATATGTTTTATTATTTAGTTATCATATTTGTCCCGACGAGGCTTGATCTAAGCGAAACCGGTTGCCGTAAAAACACAATAAAATTGTGTTTGTTGTATTTAATACTTTCTACATATGTTTTCGCTACACAGTTTCAAAATATCTGTAAAACTTAAATTATTTACAATTTTGCGTATATTTAAAAATTATTATTCATGTTTCTGTATACTTAACTTTCCTTGAGACATTGTATATATTTTTTTACATATGTATATTTTTACACTACAAAGTTTTTTTTTTACATTAACGACCACTCTTTTCTTAAGAAAAAGTAGCAGTTTACATTAAGAAATAATATTAATTGTACAAAATTATATATTGCACAAATCTCTAAAACATGTAACAAACTAATACTACACAATAGAAAAAAAAAATAATTCACATGAATCAACATCAACTGAAGAATCTTATTCGGGAGAACATTGCCCGAATTCTGGTGAACATTTTGGAACGTATAGAGATGAGCTCCAGAAATCGGATGCATGATTGATTGGAGAACGGTGGGCTCCAGCATGTTTAAAACTACGTGATTTAAAACTTCTGCAATGCTTTTAATTTTATTCGTCTTCAAAAAAAGGAAGGTTTTACTTCATGGTTTGGCCTGGTAACTTAATCAAAGTGATTCGAATTAGAAATCGGAACGTTGCTCCAAATAACATATTAGGTACAATCTAACCCATTTTTAGCATTTTAAGAATTTGAAATAGCGAGGTCAATATGATTTTCCTTTATCTTTTCCTTAGAGCCTCTGCTGAGATGGGGTGAAACACGAGAAGAAGATAATTATTCATAAAAGCGGGAGGAAGTTAGGTTACTTAGCATTAAACTCCTGAGGAAAAAGGACACCTGAGGTTTACTGCCAAGAAACCGAGAGGTGGGGTGTACTTGTCTTTGGAGTGGTTTATCCACTTGGAGAATCAGCATGTTATCCATGAAATTCAGATAATTATATTCAATTACCATTTAAATTTAAATTTATTCAAGCATTTTAAGACTCAAAGTCAATATTTCTACTAATGAAGCTTTAGGTATCGACTCATGCTAACATAAAAAAAAAACTCCAAGATCAGGTGGATACCAATGGAACGAGTACTGAATAAAATTCTACGGGCGATCCCGCAGGGATGAAATCTAGTTGGTTTACGAGGCTGTGCGAGAATGAGCCTGCAATTAACTGAGGCCACCGTAGGCACGCGAGTTCAGGGCGCCTCACCCCTAACCACTAGGAGGGGATGAAATTGATGAATGATAATGAAATTTTAATGACATTGAGCAATTAATTGTCTTGGTGTCAACGGGTATAAACGTACCCTTGTTTTGGGGTACATTTTGAAATAAACGTCTAATGTCTATCGTTACAGGTATTTTAAAATCTTTTATTTATACAAAAGTTAATTTTGGATTTTAGGCCAGATACCCATCCAAACTGAATCATATTTAAAAAAAATTAAACGTTTGCTAAATATCTAGTACGCATGAGAAGAATTTTATGTTTGTTTTGTTTTAAATTATGAAGTACACCTGAAAAAAAAATCATGATTTTAGAGTACATTTAGTTCCTCATGCTAACGGTAATAGTTAAGTATATTTCACTTGTTTTGAAAATGTAATATATCACATTCATTATTATTTATTTATCACTATGTTATGCACTCATATTATATTATGCATTTGCATATTATGTATCATGTACATAAGACTATTACTATTTGAAAAGAAATTTTAAATTGTATTATCTGCAATTTAAAAACTTTTCCCTTTATAACCTCTCAGCGTCATGCACTTATGCATTATTGTACATATATATCATAAATATGTTACACTTATATACCTACCACGTATTATGTTTTTTTATTGTTAACAAACCTTTTTTTTCTTTATGTAGACATAATCACGTTAAATGTTAAAATATGTAAGAGCCCATCAAAGCGTTAATAATGAAATAAAGTAGAAAAATTAAATAATAACAAAAGGTATAGATAATAACACTAAATATATTTCACATGTTTTTTTTGTAAATATTGACTCCTCACAGGAGGCCCTGAGGAAGTAATTTCCCTCAGGGCCCATATTATCTTTATGAATGCTGTGTGGAGGTTCTTTTTAAGGAAAAAAAGAGAGGAAGTTCTGTGAAGGAAAAATGTATGGGGGGTGGGTAGGAATCTGGTGGTCAGTGAGTTCAGGAATAACAGCCGCATTACAGACAGCTAGTGAGCAGACGCATTCGCAAAGATCTGGATAACCCCATGAGCCTGGGCACCCCTGCTAAGTCACCAGATGTCTTGAACCACTTAAGGTGACTTATGGCAGAGGTGTCGGTAATCCAATTAATAGTTTCTGGGGCGGCCGGTGTGGCGGTACCCATAGCCGCTTCCAAATAAATAAAAAAATACAGCATTGTCAACATTGCTTTCATCGTTAAACTTCACACAAAATATTTTCGATTAATGTATGTTTTAATAAATTAATTTAAAATTACTTTGTATTCACCACTTCATTAATATACACATATCTACATGTTTCGACAGCGATGCTTTCTTCATCAGCAACATATAGAATGTCAAGTATAAACACATGATAAACATATAACACAATAATTTAAGAATAGACAAATTATAAACATAAACAAACATTAACTAAAGTAGGTAAGTAATTAAACAAAAATGATAATAAAAAGATTATCATAAAACATTAAATAACAAATTTATCTTAGATATTAAAAAAGAAATTATTTTAATTATTAATATTAGTATGAAAATAAATTCAAGAGATAGAAACATAAAAAAAAATATTTGATAAATAATTAAATTTAATTCACCATTAACCGTTTTTATGATTTATAAAAATCAAATTTGTCTAATTTAAAACCGGTTGTATTTGTATGTAAAAATTTAAAACCTTTATTTATATGAAAATAATGATTGGTTTCTATAATATGATTAGCAAATTCAGAATAATTGTTATTATTTTAATACCTTAGGTGTTCCTCAATACTAATACAGAAATTTCCATGTAAAAATCTTTGCTATGTAAAAATATATAAATGTATGTTTTATTTAGAACTTGAATTAAGTATCAAATAAAATATTTCGTATTTCAAAGAAACTCTCGTATTTTTCGAAAATTGATTGCTTCAAGTGTTAAATGAATCAATAGATTGTAACCCTTTCAAACTTTATTAAATTGAAAATTTGTTAAAATTAATTTGATATAAATTAGATATTCCAAGAAAAAAAAATTACAAATTTTCAAGGCGATTATTTTAATTATAATTAAGTTTTGTTTCGAGTACTTAGTCAAAAAGTTTCGTAACTTATTTTTAGGGCAGAGACGAAAAAAGTTCTATGAAAATAATCCTTGAAAGTTCCATCCAAAAACTATCCTAAAATCGAACATTAATAAGGGTGTTTAGCAAAAAATATCCTTGAATAGCGTACATGGTTTTCACAAAATTGTTAGAGTAAGACGGTATTATGAAAAGTTACCAAAAAACAAATTTATACTTGTTATGTCGTAGGTATTTTACTGACGACAATATGGTAGATAACGGAATTAGAATTTGATACAATATATATCGACGGTCCCAATGAACAATGTCGGATGTGCAAATGGTATCTTTGTATTAGAGCTGTTTAAAGTTTCGTTTCTATGTGTTTAGAGTTTTACGTCAACATTTTTATTATTTTTGAGATAAAGAAACATAGTATCGTTTTTGATATTTTGCATACAACCCTATTTATTTCCTTCGAAAAACATATTATTGTAACTAATACATCTCTTATTCAAAGTTTCCAATTTACACATCCGATACATTGTTCGTTGGAACCGTCGATATATATTTCACAGATAATAAAAAAGGTAACGGTCGCATCGGAGTCTTTAACCTCGGACCTTTTCGTCTATCTAGGACCTGCACTCTAACCAATTGAGCTAATACCACCTCCACTCTCCCCGTCATTTTTATCGATACATACTTTAATTTAAGAACTGTCTTCAATTAATTCGCATGTATTTTTGGCTGTTATCTTTCTATATTGACAGATTTGCAAGATTCTACCTAAATTTATTTGAAATCTAGATAGTGTCTCGAATATACTGACACAATAAATATCATATTTACAAATCTCAAATGAAATATGTAACAGATGAGGCACATATTACAATGAGATTTATTAGCTAAAATCGGTTATTTCAAAAAAATTCACGCCAAGCTTCTACTTTGAGGACGTCAGAAAGCACATAAGAAGATCATGTCGCCATTGTTCGGATGTTCCTAAGAGAGCATGCGAGTAGGAACATGCTTTTGCCTTTGGCAGAAGTTGAGTTTTAAAAGCGGAGGAAGTGCATTTCCTTGCAAATTTTGTCCTCGCATTTCCTTACATCCTACTCGTACTTCTTGTTTCTTGCGAGAAGTCATATTCTCTTTCTGCAGCCCGAACTGAGCAACGCTAATGTAATATTTCACACATAGGCACTTTATGAAAGTATTACACGGCTTTGGGAGCCATTATTTCATGATATGTTGAAAGTTTGTCATATTACATTTATTGTAAATGAACAAAATGTGGACTGCTTAAATTTTTACAAACATTAACATTTTTACCTTCTTTAAAATGAAAGTGATAATGATTTTTTTATTAAATAATTTTTTTGTTTTGTTTTTATGTTTATATATGTGTGTACTCTCAGCTGCTACCGTAACCTTTTTCTTTTCTGTGTCTTTTCTATTTCATGTTTCATTTTGACAGTTTGTATGCTTGTTTGTTTGTTTGTTTGTTTGTTTGTTTGTTTGTTTGTTTGTTTGTTTGTTTGTTTGTTTGTTTGTTTGTTTGTTTGTTTGTTTGTTTGTTTGTTTGTTTGTTTGTTTGTTTGTTTGTTTTGTTTGTTTGTTTGTTTGTTTGTTTGTTTGTTTGTTTGTTTGTTTGTTTGTTTGTTTGTTTGTTTGTTTGTTTGTTTGTTTGTTTGTTTGTTTGTTTGTTTGTTTGTTTGTTTGTTTGTTTGTTTGTTTGTTTGTTTGTTTGTTCGTTCGTTTGTTCGTTCGTTTGTTTGTTTGTTTGTTTGTTTGTTTGTTTGTTTGTTTGTTTGTTTGTTTGTCCTAATGTTCTCGATGTTCTCGAAAATTACAGAACTGGTTTTGCTGAAAATAGCATAATTTGTTATTATTAGTGCCGGGAATGTTTAGAAAGTCTTTTGAATGAAATCCAATATGTAAAACTGTTGCTTTGACGTTTTAAAATTAGTATGACAAAAATGTTTCTACAAAAAAAAAAAAATAAATGACAAATATAAATCGTAAATAAAATAATATTTCCTTATTAACTAATAAAAATAGTTTCTTAATTGACAAAAATATGCACAATAAATTTTTATAACGGTTTATTTTTTGTTTTCAAGAACATCCATGTAAGAACCATGTGTTGTAAATCTACATCATTATACTCACAAGATATTTATACATGTTTATATATAAGTCAGAGCTTAGTGTCTTTTTCATATCAAAACCAGAAATTATGCACAAAGGCTGAATAATTCCTAGTTTGTTTATAAAATAATTATTGTTCATTTTTTTGGAATAACTTATTGAAGCTCATAAACGTCATTTCAACCTATTTTTAATATCATTGAAGAAGATAATATTAACACATCCCAAATGAAACACGAAACCGAAAAAACAACAAAAATTAAAAAGATTTCAGTCGCATCTGGGAATCGAACCCAGGACCTCTACCTATCTTGGGTAACCGCTTAACCAACTTAGCTAATGAGACCAGTTAAATTTACGCCACCGATATCATACTTCAAGTTCAAGATTTGTTAATATTATCCTCCATTTTTATAAATCCTATATTATTGGCTGCTATCCTTATGATGATTGCACAGTTTCATCTCGAACTCAATTGCAATCGGAATAGAGTCTCGGATATACCTACCCGATTTTTATTTATATGAGACATCTATTGACTTATTTTACAAGTCTGGAAAGACATATTCTATTTATTTGTTATAACTTATTGGAGTTTGTACACCTCATTATCTTCTTCAATGATTCAATATTACAATGAGGTTTACAAACTTCAACAAGTTATAAAAAATAAATTGACTATTTTTAATAATTTAAGATAATATTATGAAGTTTCAAAATGAAACATGAAACCTAAAAGACACAGAAAAGGAAAAGATAACGGTAGCAGCTGGGACTCCGGACTGGGTCCCGAATAGACCGGGAGGTTCCAGGTTCGAGTCCCAGCTGCTACCATTTTTTGTGTCTTGTCGGTTTCGTGTTTCAGTTTGACAGTTGTTAATATTATCTTCAATGATAAAAAAAATCTTAAAGATAAAACAAATTAACCTAATCTTGAGATTGAATGTGATCGAAAGTCAACGACATTATCTTAGCTAGAAAATGGTAGAAACGAGAAGCACTTTTCAATTAACCATTGCCAAAGCTGGTGTCAGTCAAAATGTCAATTAGGAGTCAGATGGCGTCCAAAACATTACCGGCGTGGGAAGGGCGGGGCGGCGGCAGCAGTGACCGCTATCAGGCCAATATTTGTTTCCCGACAACTAGGTCTAAGGATGTGTCAAGAAAAGTCAATTTGTTTTCTGACACGGTGACATAATTTACTAAAAATATTATTAAGACGGTTCATTAGATCGTTGGGAACACTTTTAAATTCTTTTTGATGTCTAATATAATCAATTAAAGTCGAGGATTGTAATATCTTACGTAGCCTTTTGAATGACGGAATGTTCTGAAACTATATAAATACTACTTAAATACTTATTTTATTGCCGTTTCTCAATAATTCAATAATGTAGGTTGCCCTTTTTTGAAGAACATAACAATAATTATTTTAGATACCTTTATGTTATTTAAGAATTACTACCCAAAATGCGGACATTTATTAATTTTTTCAAATCCACTAAGCAAGAACTGTAATATCCAATGACTGATGTACACTTAAACTTGATTTGTTTATATCGCATGTCTGAAAGTGCGTTAAATCGTAATTTTTCAACTGCTTTACATAAAAAAAAATTAAAAAAACTAGCGTACATTTGAGTTACAAACGCAACTATCCTCACGAAAATTGTAGGGATTCGGAAGTAAATTTGTTGTGTGGACGATTAACAATGACGACAAATATCGATGGTTTTGGTTGATTATAATATGGGATAGATTAAAGGTTTAAAAGGAGCAAGGAAAACCAAACACTTACCGAATGATGCCCATACGAACGAACATGCTCCAATGAAAGTAATTAAAGAGCACTCAAAAACAATCACTGTGTTCCATTTAAAAAAATATATATATTGATTGGTTTGGGAAGGTGAGGACTGGATAAATAGCAATTAAAATAGAAACCAACCAAAATATAATTTCAGAACCTAACAATTTGAATGCTCACACATATTGTTCGTAATGACCTGATCTTTTACTTGGAGTTTTATTTATTTTTCTTGTTCTATATTAACTATGAATAATACACACATATTAAAACAAGCCGGTGTCTTGATTTTTGGTTTTTAAAAACGGACATATTTCATCGTTTAAATCCAAGAAACGTTTGAGAACCTTGGAGTAGGACATGTCAGTTTTTTACTTTTTGAATTAGGTTTGAATTTAGTGATTCACTTTTGAGCAAAACGTTTTCACACAAAGAAAATAATTTCAGAAATGGATCACTATTTATATCAATATAAACCAACATACGAGTATCGTGAATGAATTTCACATATTTACTTAATAAAATCGTCAAAAAAGTATCACTAGTTGGAAGGGTAAGAGGTAATGCAGAATTTTTTAAACTACATACCTTTACATTTCCATCATTGTTACTGATATTATTTATTGCCGCAGTATTTTGTTCTTTGCAAGAATAGAATTTTACTGAGCAGTTTTTCAAAACAACGTCATGAAAATGGTTTTAAGACCTAACAAATATTTAATTATTTAAAAAAAAATTGAAGTTGTTATCTAAACTTAACGTGTTTTGAAAAAAATTACATACATAAATGTAATACCTAGTTTTTACCTAGCCAACACAGTTCGAAATTACGCGAAAAATAACAAACACTAATACGAAAATAATCATTCCACGTGAAGAAAAAAACACTTCCCTTTGGAAATAAATTAAGATAACAAAAATCTCTTCTGTACAAAGCGGTGAAGATCTTCCAAAAAATACGGACCAATATAAAAGAAGAGGGAAATGTGTTAAAATTTAAGAAAAATGTAACCAAATATGCGAAGCGAAATATTGAATTTGAGTAAATATTGATTTCTTTTTTTTACGTAATTTTAACTTTGAATGCTAATGACGATTTATTTGTATTCTGTTGTTTGTTTATATTAAAGTATATTATGTAACTACTCCTCATAATGTATATCATGTATCTACTATTTTAAGTATAAATGAATAATTAAATAACGTATCCAAAGACGTAATTCTAGATTGAATGTTTTGTTGTTGGTCAGTTATCGTAAGCCTTATAATAATAATTCAACAAGAATCCGTTCAAATCCATTGTTATTTATTAAGACATATAAATTAAAACAGAGCATTCCCGTCAAATAGATAATCGTCCTAAATAATAATTATTGTGATACCAATATGGACAGATAGATTTATTACTGTTTCGGACGAGGGAGTGAGAATATTTGGGGTTTGAAGGATATAGATAATTTATGGATAGTGGGAACCAAATTTTTTTATAAATCCGAATTCCGCACATGCTTTCCGAACTTTCCGTAATCAATGGGTCTATGGCGTATCCAATTACGGAATGTTGTGAAGAATGGCTAAAGGAAGTGGAGAAGGGAAGGAGATGAAGGTTGGGAAGTACTAGGCTATCTTGTCACAAAATACGTTTAAAACTATTTTAAGCAACGTTTCGGTTCTGAATGGTTGTGTTTCACCAGGGTGATACTGAGGATGTCTACCACGCTGGAGCGTTCCGCGAATATATTATGTCTACTAGCTAACGTGTACCTGGCCTTGCTCGGGATTATGAACGGTTTGGAGTAAAGTTTTGAGGTTGTGAATTCAATTGTGTTATTAAGAATTAGACCCCTACCCCTTTCACCTCATCATTAATTGAATATCATTTCAGCCTTTACGTCTCTCGTAAACGTACTTCTCAAATTCGCAAACTTATCCACCTGATCTAAGTATTTATAGGTTGTCCACAAATGCATTTTTTTTAAATACAATTAATTATGAATCTATTGTTTATAACTTGGATCGTGGAATAAAACCAAATAGCAGAGGCGTGTTCTGTGAACTCGAAGCACTGATCTCGAAATTTGAACGTTTTGTAACTGAATTCGAATGTTCCATTTTTGTTTCCAGTGCATTTCGTTTTTTTTTTTAACATATAAATTTTACTTTTGCTACCCCTTGTGAACTCGGAGGTTAAGTTGAAGTACACAACATTACTTTTAAAAAAAAAGTCCATTTTACTGTGTTTAATTCGACCCCGTAACCCACTCCAGCGCTTAGATAATACGAAATAATTAAACAAACAAACAAGTGAATGTACGATATATTTGACATTTATATATTAGATTTACAAACTCCCTAGAAATGTTTTTTTAAATCATATAAACCGATGCTGTCAAAGTAACACATTTTCAACGATACTTTTATGCAGATAAAAAAAATAAGGATGTTGATTCAATATATATAAGGTGTATCACCAAAGCCATTAAAAGTTCAAATTCAACTTTATTCGACTTTTTCCGCAAAAAAAAGTTTAAATATTTATATGCATTACTTTGAAAGCTTAAATTTGGGATCATGATAATAAAAGCAGACAGATATAATGCCAGACATGACAACACTGACGCAAAACTCTCGAAATTTTCCGAAAGGTGTGTGGGTGTCTGAGCTTACTCGAGGATATAATTAATTCATCCTGAAAAATGAAAAATTTACAGGACTGGTTCAAACAAATTCCCGGACTGAACTTGTTTTAGAAGTTGCACGTCAAATAAATATTTGTATCGCGAAATAACAAATGATTTTTCACAAATATAATTTCATTATTAACCGTTTTTGTGTTTAATTCGCAGAACTCCATTTAATTTTTTTCAAAATTTAATCTAAATCAAATTTAATAATGTTATTATTAAGTTCTGCAAGTATTTTTTGTTGTTATTATTGTGACAGCTGTTTCGGTGTTTAATGCCGTTTTCAAACTGTCACAATAATAACAACTAAGAATACTTGGAGAACGTAATAATAACATTATTAAATTTGATTTACATTAAATTTAAATATATATATATATATAATTTCAATTTCAAATACTTGTCGTTATTATTATGATGACATCGAACTGATGGATTTTTATGTACCAAAGCTACAAATTGTTAGTTTAATATGGGTAAAGAGAGTAGGGTCTGGTTATTGATGTGGTTTTTCTTTGATTCTTGCTTTGCTGAAAGTTGTTAGGAATGGGGGAAAAGGGGACTAGGGGAGACGAAAAGGACACTTTGGAAGCTAGTTTTAGGAAAGGGGGAAAAAGGGGGAAGAAGAGGGTTGGGGAAAAGAAGGCAGTACAAACTCACCTCGAGGCCAGAAGCCAACTGGTCCCAGGCTCCACTGCGGTTAGCTCAGCTGGTAAAACATTGCGCTTCTCATCTCAAAGTCAATGGGTTGGCCGCGGCCTTAGGATCGAAATTGGTAACTAGCTACTTGAATGAAGAGATGTGATTTCTATTGAGGGGTTGTTTATAACAAAACATGGCAGGTAAATTACATTCGGGATTCACCACAGAGGGTGGTACCTAATCTGTTCCTGACAAATCTCTCTCTGATGGTTCTCCAACCGGACATGTTATTTGAAAAGGCACAGCTATAAATCAGCATATAATGAGTGGGGAATATAGTAGCAGCTTACATGAGTAAATGGCAATCGGGTGACGCTGACGGCATGTCTGGGTTTCACGCGGACAGCTTCCACAGGATCACACGTAGATTATGCACTCCAACACTGATTTTAACAATTAAAGGGAATGCGTTCGCGTGCCCAAGGCACCATAACGTGCTTGACAACTCAGTGTTTAGATTAGGAATGATGCAATAGTGAGCGGCTACGTGCCCAAGGCACACGCAGCTAATAGCTCTGTGTCTCGATTCAGAATGAGATGGCGGATGATCGCTTCGCGAGACCACGCCTATTGGTTGATAATGGTAATGTGATTGCGAGACGTGCTGTTATTGGTTGAAGCGTAACGTTTTGCAATCGAACGGCTAGGCGTAAACTAGTGGATAGAAGTATTATTCCTCCAACGACTAGAATATCCTATTTGTGTTACGTAACAAAGTACACATAGATTTAAAAAAAAAGTGATTATAGTGTAATTTATAGAACCCCATGTTGATTTAAAGTCTTTTTGTTTGTTTGAACTAATTACTATGTGTGATGATAATAGCAAGGTACCGTGGCCTGTCGTCTTCAATTATTTTTCGTTTGTGTGGTTAGGAATTAAACTCGTTCATTGGAAGTTGGGAATAATTATTTCTGTCGCAGTGTTACAAGTATGAAACTAATGTATCAAGAAGAACGAGACAGCTATTCATTCGCTTATATGAGTATACAGGTTATTTTGTATAGATTTTCTTTCTCTTTTGATATTTGTATTTTACATTTGATTATTTTTACTCCTAGTTTTTTCTAAATTGTTATACAATATTCTAAATTGTGCTTGTAAGTGAGTCTGCTGCTCATGAATTTATGTCATAGTTTTAATTTGCATATAATATATACTATAATAACAAATATGCTATGCAGTATATCTGTTATTTTACAATTATATTAGGTTAGGTTAGTAAATATAAAGTTCCCTTGAGGTGAACCTTTACAAAAAAGCGCTATCGTTATTAAATCTTATTGTTATTATTATACGTCCATAAGGACCAGTTTTATACACGAACCATGACATTTCTGTTACGTTACGAACCGTTATCCATCCGTTTTTTTTGTCTTGAAAAATTGCCATTCGCTCTTCATCACTTTCATTGATCGATGATGAAGAGCGAATGGCAATTTTTCAAGACAAAAAAAACGTAACAGAAATTTAATGGTACGTTTATAAAACTGGTCCTTATGGACGTATAACGTTATCCCTTATGTTGTAATCAATGTTGAAACCTTATGTATGCTCGACATTATCATTATTATTACTTACTTATTACTATTTACTTTTATTTTTTTATTTTTTTAAATACATATTATTATTAACTTATTACTATTTTTACTATTATGAACTGAATATTATTTACTTATTAATATTTACTTAATATTATATGTGTATTATTATGTGCTTATTACTATTTAATAATAATTATTTGCGTATTATTATTATTCAATTATTATAATTTAAATTTTATTATTTACTTACTAATGTTTACTTATTTTTATTCATGTATTATCATTTACTTACTACTATTTACTGATTTTTATAAATTGTAAAGCCGATCATTTCAACACAGGATTATCCTAGTGAGATGAGTGGCCAATTTTTTTGGTTTTTATATTTAAATTTAATAAATAAATAATAATAATAAATATTATTTTTATAAACAATAATTATTAATCTAAAACACTCATCCAAATTGAAAAAACCTTCCGAGCAAAGATAAATGTCGCCGGCAGGACTCGAACCCGCACCCTTCTAATGTCCGGTCAGATGCTCTACCGTTGAGCTACGTCGGCTTATCGCAAACCCGCCAAGTTAATCAATATATACTAGTGTTCCATTCAACAATTACTGTTTTTTATTATATTTTCACCTGTAAACAACCAACTTTATTAGTATGAGAAAGGCTTGTAACGGCTAAATCCCTCAAATAGATGGCGTCGAGACAAATTATGTCTACATTTTATTGTTGAAAATTGCTTTGACTTGTCAAATATTTATTAATTGATAAACTAAAGTTCTTAAAAACTTAAGACAAGATTTTGTGCATAGCGCAAAGGGTAACAATTATTATTTTTATAAACAATAATTATTAATCTAAAACACTCATCCAAATTGAAAAACCCTTCCGAGCAAAGATAAATGTCGCCGGCAGGACTTGAACCCGCACCCTTCTAATGTCCGGTTAGATGCTCTACCGTTGAGCTACGTCGGCTTATCGCAAACCCGCCAAGTTAATCAATATATAGTAGTGTTCCATTTAATAATTACTGTTTTTTATTATATTTTCACCTGTAAACAACCAACTTTATTAGTATGAGAGAGGCTTGTAACGGCTAAATCCCTCAAATAGATGGCGTCGAGACAAATTATGTCTACATTTATTGGTGAAAATTGCTTTGACTTGTCAAATATTTATTAATTGATAAACTAAAGTTCTTTTAAAACTTAAGACAAGATTTTTTTGTGCATAGTGCAAAGGGTAACAATTATTATTTTTATAAACAATAATTATTAATCTAAAACACTCATCCAAATTGAAAAAACCTTCCGAGCAAAGATAAATGTCGGCAGGACACGAACCCGCACTTATCTTTGCTCAGGTTTTGAACTAACAAACCAACTCGTGTGTTTAAAATAATAGTATTACCCCTTGCATATGCACAAAAATGTCTTAGCTGGTTATCAATTAATAAATAATAATAAAAGTTAATTCTCCAAGTTGTATTTCGTTAAGATATATTTTAAAGATGCATATTATATAATATCTTTTAAATTAAAATAGTGCACGATTTCAAATCAGCCAATTGTCTGGCAACAACTGACAGTTGTCAAACGACCGGTAATCTGATGAACGTTTATAAAACGGCGAAACGGTTGTCCAAATGTTAGTTAAAAATGGTGTCAAGCGTTATGAACGGACAGTCGGATAAATCCGACCCTAAGTCATTCTGTCTCATCGATACTCGATTGCCCCATTCATACACTTGGACATACGTTCACCACAGTATGGTAGTAATAAATAAATAAAAGATAATTGTAAAAAACATAAAATTACTATTAAAAATAAAAATAAAATAAAACTTTAAGAAAAAAATATACTAATTTAACATCCATGCCCATATAAACACAAAGATATGACTCGTCCGAGCGTATTCGATAGCCTATATATATGTCTGTTCAGTGTGGAAACTGAAACTTTGAAACTTTCAATCGCATCTCTATTGGACTTCCGGTTGTCTTAAACAAGTATTACTTCTTTCTGACAAGTTTTTCGCCGAAACCATACATCAGTAGCCATTTCTCAAAAATTAGTGCCAATCGCTGAGAGGAGTGCAACACATCTCGAACCCGGAGTCTTATAAAAGGTCCCTAACAATCGCAGAGAAAACAACTGACGAAGAAGAAGATGACTACCTAAAAATGCAGGTACTTTTATTTATTTTTATATGATACCACACAAGAGTCCCAACTGCTCCCAACCGTCTAGAGCCAGTGAGACAATGGCATCCCCAATTGGGATATGTTGTGATCCTGATGGAATTGACTAGGGGAAGGAAGATGGGGAAGTACCTGGCTATTCAGATCTGGTCACCAAACGTGGATAAAGCCATTTTAAGCAACGCTTCGATTCCGAATGTTGGTGTTTCACCAGAGCGATACTGATAATATTTACCACTGTGGAACATGCCCCAAATTACTGCATATTATATTAAATGAATAATTTGTGAAATAACCCAATTTAATAAAATAAAATTTATTTGCGCACGCTGTGATTTGAACCTGCGACCTCCGGATTCGTAACCAAGGATCCTAACCACTCAACCACGGATACCTCCAGGCGCACTACCAAATTAACAAGCATTCAAACAGATTCTATTGTTAATTCATTATTAATTTCCATCCCCGTGTGGGAGTGTACTTAACAACTTAATTAAGAGATCCTAACATTATAAGATTCTCATTAAAAAGCCATGTAAATATTGTACCAAAATACAGTCTGAGCCACGATACATAAATCACCTCACAAAAGAACAATGTTATTTATTCAGTAGCGTGCCTAGGAGCTATTCGGGAAGTATGATAATGGCCATATTGTCAGGACGTTAAAATAACTATCCGTCATTCCGAAAATATGGTTCTATTCGGTTAATTGATCAGGAAATACCAACAAAAGAGTGTATTCACACAAGAAGGTAGGCGGTGATGACGTTCGACGACTGCTATATATTCACATGGCCTTGTTATAATGTAACACTTTTTTTCAATAATAAAAGGTATAAAAGTAGAATGGATTTATTTGTGTTTTTTCTGGCGGTTAATTGTTCATTTTATGACGCATTATTGGAAAGTTATCAAATTTTCTCTTTCAAACGTTTAAACTTTTATGTTATCCATTATGAAACGATTTTTATTTATTATAAAAAAATAAACAGGTTTATCAATATGACTGTATCTGGCAAAACTTAAACGATAGGCAGCTTTCTTTGAGGTCATCAGATCTATATGCTACTAATAAGGAACTCTAGTGAAAAATGTAATGGATTTAAAAATATGTATTCGTATAGATCAGCAAACGCCGATTCTGAATATACAACTTGTAATATTAATTTATAAATCGTTATTTAAAAGTAAATAAAAAATCATCTCATCAAAACACCTTGTTTTGTTAATACCATTGCATTTGAAACATCTGACGTCACGTGCGCATTCTATTTTTGGATTTGCATGAACATTTTGATTTTTCACTTTTGTTTTGTATTTTAAATACGTATTATTTTTATTTTGACGAGATTTAAACTTAATTTTGGTAACTTTAAGCTCTATAATTGTTGTTATATATAAAAAACTATTATTGATTAAATAAATTAGAGTATTCTTAAGCAATCCAATTATTAATACGGATATTATGATAATATTATTGTTCAATATTATTATTATTCTTTAAGTCAATGTTTCCAAAAAGTTTTACCTTTTTATGTAGACTCAGAATGATTTCTGTTAACGCATGTCTTAAAATGTTCTTATTTTTACACTGTCATTGGGTATGTGTTTTCTTTGAATCGATTTGTATTTATTGTAAAATATTTAGTAATTTTATTAGATGAATATGTATCTAAGCAGTACTGTAGTATTGTTAAGAATATGTAAATAGAATATGTTTATGAATATACTATGTTAAGAATATGAAAGAAGCACTGAAGAAATTTTACTGAATGGAATAAGAAACATTTAAAAAAAGTTGATTATAGTAAAGCGCACTTAAAGTGAAATAACACAAAACTGAGCTATATAAATGATATGTACAGAACAATAATGCCTTCCGCATAATTTTTGGCCATCCCAATACTGCAGCGCTTCCAGTATGTTCACGGAGGGGCGAGTTTCTGGTTTTGCAGCCCATTTAGGATCCGGGATGGCTGGAATGAGGAAGAGAATAAACAGCTTAGGGAAATTCCTCATCATGGAGGCCTCAGTCCAACCTCCAGCATCGACGCATACCAGAGAAAGATATTGGCCCTTCACAATTTTAATGCAGCTGCACCTTAAAGGCTTTATTTTCAGGTTCTTATTTTTTTTAATTAAAATTTTTGTTTTATGTATCATGTATCATTAATTTACTATCTTATTATTATTATTTATTTTTATTTTTTGTACATATTTTACATATTTTTATAACTATTGCATGTTTATTTTGTATGAAATGTGTGGAACTGCACTAACCTCCCCGCGTACTGGAATAAATTTATTATTTATTATGTTATTGTTATTATTATATGAAGGATCATGGAAATTATTTTTATGATACGCGTTCTTAAATAAAGTTTATAGACGAGCGTCTACCCAAATATTAATATTTCAAGGAAAACTTATTCGGGACACTGCCACGTCACGTTCATCATTTCAGAAAAGATTAATTGTTATCGTATTTCCGTCCATTTAAACTTATCATAAAAAAATTAGACAAATGAACTGAATTTGATATCTATCTATCTAGATTACATCTCCAGTTCATTTATGTATAATTTCAAAGGACATTACACAAACGATGTGCCTATTAAAAAGGTTATATTTTAAACAATTCCCATAAAATCCTGTCAGATTTTGACACTAATTCTCAACGGCTATCAAATCGTTGGTGAAATCAAGTAAATACTTATTGTATTATATACGCCTTAAATGGGCTTTAACATATACATTTAGTTATGATAAATAGGTGCAAAACACATCACAGTACATAGATAAAATAACGAACAAATACAGGAATAACATAGTGGAAGTACAATTCCAAGTAATTAGTTACAGATTCGAATTATCAAAATATACCTCACATTCACTGATACTTATACTTATACTCTAGAGATATATATTAATAATTGTTGAGTATGTATGCAATAATCGTCTTTTTGTATTTATATTGCGAGCAGTTAAACGTATCTAATATGTCTGAATATGTATTTCCTTCTGCGTGGAGTCTAGGTAATAGACATTTTTTTATTTCAAATTTTTGATCGAGTAGTTCTTGTTGGAATATTAAATTTAATTAAGCTGACAATATAAGGGCTGTCTATAAAACTATTAAAAATTTTGAAAATAAAAGTTCGGTCAGAAACTAGTTTTCCATCTGAGAGTTTTAATAATTTTATTTGTTTAATTAAGTAATTGTAATTTATAGTTTCTATAGGTAATACAAGTTGATAGTTAACATATCTCAGAAATTTATGATGAACTTTATTTTCATTAGTAACTTATGATATTTCATAAAGGATATATTTTACACCATAAAAGTAATTATTTAACGAATAACATTCACTCACCACAATACTCGTATTTTCTAGTCAGTTTGACAAAAGGTCATAAACCAAAAAACCTATTTCAACCACTAAAAATACAAATACCCTAAACATATAAAATAGAATAAATAAAGAAAACATGCTAGTCCTACTTAAGAGTTAATGTAAGTCCGAGGAATGCTAAAACCAGTCCTTTAAAAAAAAATAAAGTTAAACAATAATGCTTATCCGTTTTATTTGAATATTTTCACACAATTCACAAAAACGCATGAGGTGAAGATCTTTACCGATTTGATCCCTCTTGACAAAGTTAGCGTTCTCTGGGTCTTTCCATTTAGCAGATCAGAATCCTCATTCTGGCTGATTCCGGACACATTTTACCCGCTTTCGTGCTTGTGGTCTTCTTCCTGAAACACATCCGACTTTAATGAGTTTCTACAGACGGTCTTGTCCTTTCGTAATTTGATAAAGAATTGTTGGATTCCTTGGAGACGGACAGTAGAGAGTAACTGGCTGCATTCTACTGTTCTGTTTGTTAATACAATTTTAATGGTTCCATGAAAGTCGATTCCCCGACAGTTGGCCCCCCCGATAGTTGATCCCTCCGACAGTTGATCTCTCGGACGGTTGATCCCTATGACATACTTATATATCGACTTTTATTATATGACCGCATATCCTCTCTGCATCCATCCTTTACAAACGAGGACGTAAAGCAGAAATAATCCTTTAGGGGATCAACAGTCGGAGAGATCAAATTTTGGAGGGATCACCTGTCAGGGGGATCAATTGTCGGAGGGATCAACTGTTGGGGGAATTAACTGTCGGGGGGTCAACTGTCCAGGGACCAACTGTTAAGGGATCAACTGTCCGGTCACCAAATTGAATACGTGTTTGCATACTGCGTTTTGTATATAAATCTATGTGTACTACTTCACAGCGTTAAATTAAGAATTAAAAACGAGAATTAAGAGCGCATTTGACGAAAGTAAATAAAATTTTTTTCCATCAACAAATCGCGTGTTTGAGTTAAATTCAGTTAAAAAGGTTAATTCTTCTACCGGGATTTGAACGTACGACCTACCACTAACCAAATCTTAAATCTAAATTATTTACAAATAAATAAATTATACAAATCAGAAAAATCGGTGTGTCCGCAATTAAACGTTAACCGTAAAAAAGCAATGTAATAACAGTTTTATCATTTCGGTGGGTACCAAATTAGAGATCCCCTTTTACATGCCAATCGACAAAGATGAAGTACTTACTAACTAACTAACCATCACCCCGTTTCTCCGAAGGGGTAGGAAGAGAGGACGGACCGCCAAACAACTCGGTCTTGGCATATACTTCTTGTCTCATACATTTTCTTCTGTTATTCCGACTTCTGACATGGCCTGACTCAAGTATTTGATTCACTTGATCGTGCCATGTCTTCCTTGGGCGTCCCCGACTTCTTTTTCCATTCAAATTCGCGTTATATATTCTCCTTACACTCCTTTCTTCGTTCATTCGCTCTATATGTTCAAAACATCTAAGCGTTCCTTTCTTAATCTTGCTCATTACGCTTACATCATTCTTTACGAATTTCAACATTTTTTACACGATTATACATGGTTTTATACTCATTCACCTCAGAGATCTCATTTCTACAGCATTCATTTTACGTTCATCCTACCTCTGCCAGTTACATGCTTCACTTCCATACATCAGGTTTGGTATCAGCACTCCATTGTGGACTGCTAGCTTCACCTCTTTGGTCAACTTTTCGTTAGTTCCAAGGATGAAGTAAAATACGGTATTATTGTTTATTAGTTACAAGTAATAAAATCTTTTAAAAATGGATGATTTCTAATGCATTATCTTAGAAAAAGGAAGATATTTTAGTGTCTTTAATAAAATGACACAACCTGTTTGCCAAAGAGCCAACTGCATTAACCCGAAATGATGTCTATTGAGAGCATCCCGAGTAAACTTAGCCCAACTAATAGACATCCAGTGAATAGGACGCTAAATATCGGGCGGTGTTTAAAATTTATCGCCCGCTTTCCAAGTTAATAAACACGAGAAATATGAGGGGATGAAGTTTCAGCGTGTTAAATATTTCAGGTTCCGGAATACTTGAGATTGTTAACACTTTACATGTGGCACTGACATACGTCTTCCCTTTGATGAGCCCAAATGAAGGATATCTCAAGTACTTGTGGAGTATTATACTTCAACAGTAAATTTAACACAAATACACAATCGCCAAGGAATTGCTTTGTTAATTATTATTGTCTTCGCCAACGAATAATTAAATGCGCAATATGGGGATAACCAGAAAGAGTTTTCAGGAATTAAATAGTTAATTTTCTTAACATGTATAATAGGATTACAATTCCTGTGAATTCTTAGCGAATCTCTCGTGATGCTTTGATGATGATTTTCTTTTATGTTAATTTTTAATTTGATTAATTAAATCACTGTCATTTTCAGTGTTAGGTAATTTACCAAATTTAAAAAAAAAATAATTTAAAACACTCGAGAAAGAAAAATATTATATATAAAAAAATAATGCTACAAATTTATCAGTAAAAAAACATCCCAAATACCATTTAACCAGATTTTTATACTAATAATAAATAAAACATATTTTACAACAATGATAAAGATGACATTTTAAATAAATGATTGGTTTGTAACGATTGAAACTTCTTCATATGGAAAAGAGGTAAAAACATTTTAATACAAGAATTACAGAGTACCTAAAGTGTTTAAGTAATAACAATTGTTCTCAATTTGCCAATCATATTTTGGAAACAAATCATTCTTTTGACATAAATAATGGTAAAAATGTTTACATACGAATGCAATTGGTTTACAATTAGATTAATTTGAAATTATAGGAAATGGAAAAAGTGTTAATAGTCAATTAAGTATTCTTAAAAATTAAAATAATTACTGTTTCTTAAATTTATTTTCGTATTAATAACTATATTTAGAAAATTATTAATGTAAATGTTAATAATAATAACTATTATTATTTTCGTTTTTATGCCTTGTTATTGTCTTGATTTTATTTAAATTAATAATAATTTATTAATTTTTGTTTATGTTTGTAATTTGTCCATTCTATTATTATTTTCTATGTTTATCATTTGTCTATACTTGTCATTATTTTTTAGTATACTGTGTAGATTGTTGAGGAAAGTTTCGTTTTCGAAACATGTTGATATTTACATATAAGACAATGGTGTACATAAAGTAATTCTTATTAATTTATAAATATTTCCATGTTTCGAAACCAATGGTTCCCTCGTCATTTTTTTTTATATGAATACCGCACAAGAGTCCTAACTGCTCCCAACCGTCTGGAGCCAGAGAGACTATGGCATTCCCATTTGGGGAATGTTGTGAGGCTGAAGGTATTGGGGAGGGTAAGGAGAAGGGGAAGAGGAATATGGGTAGGACTACGGTTGAAAAGTACTTGGCTATTCAGATCTGGTCACCAAACACGGCTAAAAGCCATTTCAAGCAACGTTTCAATTCTGAATGGTGGTCTTTTACCAGGGCGATACTGAGAGTATCTTCCACTCTGGAACGTGCGCAAATATACTATATACCACATCTTATTTTTATTTTAATTAATTGCGAAACAACACAAATTAATTAAATAAAATTTACTTGCGCACGCCGGGATTTGAACCCGCGACCTTCGGATTCGTAGTCGAGAGCCTTACCCCTCGACCATGGAGGCCGCCATGGTACTATCTATACTGAAAAATAATGACATATAAACATAGGTAAATTATAACATGTATATGCAAATTTACAATTATAGGTATGAAGTTTATTTAGCACAATCGGCCATAAAATCAATATAAAAATGTGAAGAAATAGTGAATTTAATGAATAGTGAAAATGGTTTTTTAGCTGCTTGTTTAATGGAATTTACCAACTTACACATAACGGAAATTTTATTTTCATTCTAAGAATATTAAGACTTCTACTAAATAAATGCAATGACATTATTTAAAACACAGATCTCTAGTTATATTAACATACGAATTCATTGTTTGAAAATAAAGAACTTAGATTCCCGTGGACTTCAATAATGGACCAAAATACACACGCATTATGTTGAAAGCGCGGCTTCTATTCTCTTCGAAGCAAATTGTTTGTACAGTGGTGGTAATCAACATTTAATTTTAGATGCACTTAGTTAGCGTTCGCATTTATGTCTTTTTTATTGGCGGAAACATAAACTTTGTGTTTAACGGAGGGTACAATTAATTTTAGCCCCTTTATAGCTCCAGCCACTAACAATATGTTATTTTTATTAGTGCTTATAATTATCAACAGACCATAACGAAATATAATAAGGAAATCAACTTTATTTGGTGCGTAAACCCGAATGCCAACAATTAAAACTGTAATTTTATATGCCAAGGGAATGCAGCAATATATAGTATGTTTATTATGCACAAGAAGAAATAGGTCAGCAGTTCACAATCGTATTCTGTCATCGGCTGAGTACTTAAATTAGGAGATTTAGATAAATCAACATTCTCAACTTTTTGGATAGATAGTCGTCCATTGTATCTATCTGTATTCTCACCATTATCAAAATTTTAAAAGTCGGTATTTTTTTTTGAAAGCAAATTGATTGAATTGTAAAAATTCCTTCCAAATATACGTTATATAATTTCTTCAAAATAATGGTATTCACTTTATGGCGTCATGATTAATACATGAATTAAAAATGATCTTGTTATAATAATAATAATAGTATTCTATATATTCCTGATGAGGAGAGCTTCGCTTTAAAAAAATGATATGCATATATTAATAAAGTGGTGAATACAAAGTAATTTTTTATTCATTTATCAAAGACAAAATATAATTTCTTCAAAAGATTGGTATTCACTTTGTAGCGTCATTATTGATAAATTAATTTTTAAAAAATTACTTTGTGTTCACCACTTTATTAATATGTATACACAGATATCTACATGTTTCGAAAGCGATGCTTTCCTCATCAGAAATATATGGAATACAATATGTATATTTATTGTTTATATTCCTGTTGAAGAAATTTAATTCAGTTAAAGATACAGTATTTTGATAATTTAAATCTATGACGTAAATTTGGAAAGTTCTGATAGAACATTTATGTACACATCTGACGATATGGCAAAAGACGAAAGCCGACCAAATGCGGGAGAAATGGGATCTTTGTCACGTATTTGTAGTAAAGTGATGAATAAATAATTTGAAAAAATGTAGGCGAATCAAGGCGAAGTTAAAAATATTACGATAATTTTGACATGAAGTTCGGATAGACGGGGAAACGAGTGAAAGGATTTTTTTTACGCGCAAGCGAGTTGAACTAAGGCACGTCTTAGGGAGTTGTAACTCGATTGGATGAATCGAATACTTGAGTCTGGTTATTACAAGAGTCGGAAATAGTATTTACATAAGTAAACGAGCAAATATTCGGACGGAAATAGTATTTATATAAGTCGGAAATAATATTTATACAAGTATACGCAGCAATTGCAATTGAATGTACAGGGAGGTAATCGTAAATTTTAGAGTAGAGGAATGTTTGATTTTTTATTGTCTTTTCCAGTATCGGATTGATATTTAGTCAACAACAGTGTCCTTCGTTACGCGCCTTTTAAGAATGTGATAATGTCTTTCTAACGAGGAAAGAGGAACGGCTGCGCGGCCTATTTCATAAATAACTTAATTTTGTATTTGAGGCCAAAATACCCATCCAAACTGAATGATAAATGTTTTTTTTAATTAAAGATTTAGTAAAGATCTAGTACGTATGAGGAGTATTTTATTTGTCATGAGGTCATGAAAAAAAAAATTTCAGATTTTAGAGGCAACTTAGAAAATTATTTTGCGAGTTTAAAGTATTTTTTTTAAATATATCATATTTGCTATGTAGAGTATTGTTGGTCGTAGAGCCATGCACGCCACTGCTATAACTGAAGTAAAAAATAAATAAAAATAAAAGTTCGAGTCCACTGTCATAATCAGTAGGCTTCATAGAAAATTAAGCTAGTGAATAACATGTACAATATGTACATAGAGACCTTTCAGGGATTGATTGAGTAAAAAAATGAGGTAGGTAGTTATATTGCTTTTTTTTTGTTTTTGTTGTTGTTGTATAACTTAATTCCACTGATTGACCATCAAGTTAAGTAAAATCAAGAAGTATCTATCTACAAAACAACTTCCTCACACTCTAGACTAAGGACGCTTGGACCAAGCTTATAGACCGGCCGGTTTAACACCCCGCTCACACGTCGCAATATCTTCTGAACTCGGGTCTCGGGTGATGGACAGGTCGGAGCTTATCGAGATGGAGCTCACGTCCTCTGTGATATCCTCATCTTGCGAGGGGGAGCGAGAAGGTTGATGGACTCGCTCCAACTGTTACGCAAATCGGTTCCGAAAGATGCACTACTTAGTTTTTATGGGTCAAGAAAGAACAGTGCAACTTTTAATCAGTCCTGGATTGTATTAGATGCTATCTCCAGTACTGCACTGCTTTGAATTTATTGTAAAACATTATTTTTGAGAGTTGCATTTCAAAAGTTTAGATGTGTTATTTTGTATGATTTTTCGGTTAGAAAATATAAAAAAAAAAAAAATTCTCTGTACATTGATGACAATTCGAGAGTTTTGTGTATGACAACAAACAAAAAACGTCTGCTTTTTTGTTTGTTGTTGGAATTCGTAAAAGTTCGATAAATTTGTTTATTTTGTAGAAATATTATCCTCCACCCCTTTTTATTATTGTTTTTTCATTAAATCTATACAGGATGCCTTGACGAAAACGATTTCCCTCAGTTTTTATGTCATTTCTAAGGATACTGTGTGGAAGGTATTTCGAGGAGACGATGGAGTGAACATATGTCTTGTAGAGATCCATCTTGTAGGAAAGAAGAAATATAGAGGCCAAAAAATTGTTCACCAGCCGAGAACTCAACAACGAATCGTAGAAACCGCCCGTTCTCATGCAACTGTTCACAAATATTTAATGTAAAATATATATAGGAATAATTTATTTTTTTAAACTACAGTTGCAGGTGTTTGGACATGACGTCATTTAGAAAATCGGTAAAAGTCACTGTCGATGATAATAACACTGACATGAACCCATCTAAATATCCATGTTAGGGTCTTTACTGTAATTGAACGAATTTTTCAGACACTCACAACGCATATAATTTGGTGCACAATGGTGGTTTAGAAATTTAAAATTTCCTCAAAAGATTGGTATTGACTTTGTAGCGTCATACATGAATTAAAAATTTCAATTATAGCTTTCTTCGTGTACAGAACTTTAAAAAAATAACATGATGCATAGTTGGTATATTAGTGTAACATATTTATAATATATATGAAGGTATAATAATGTATAAGTGCATGCCACAGAGAAGTTACAAAGGGAAAGGTTTTTAATTTGTAGATACTACTTTTTTTTAAATAAAAATAGTAATAGCCTGATCTACATGATACATAATACACAAGTGCATAATATAATACTCTTATAATATGAGTGCATGACATTGTGAAAAAAAATAATTTTGTTTTTATATTTCGGATGATGTAAAAATGTATGAAATTGCATAATACATGATATAGTATATTATACATAGAAAGAAAAAAAGAGGAACAAGTTTTTGGATTGTAGATGAGTACAAAGATAATATATATAAAAAAATAATAGTTAAACAATAGCTCTTATGCGATGCTCTTATAATTCTTGCAACATAAAAATATCGTTCAGGTATCTTTTAAACATGGGTAATAATATAGAATACCAAAAAATAATAATGTCAAGTAAAGAATATTATATTATATTATATTATATCATATTAAGTATAGAATATTATATTGTATTATACTATATCATTATTATATTATATTAGTATATTGTTAAAGCATCGCTTTCGAAACATCTTAATACTCGTATGTGTATATTCGATCATTTGGGCCCCACGCGAACCGACTTACATTTTGCGCATTGAAAGAGTGCACAAAATTTTTTTAAGATTTTTATTTTTGCGTCTCTACAGACGGTACCCTTGGCTATACCCATCTATTTATATTTTGGGCATGGCCAATTACCACTTCTTAGAGACACTTTACTTAAATATTTTTTTTCTTGTGCTTAACGGTAAAATATTTAACAATGAGATTCTGGCTCAAATGATTTTTTTGTACCAGAATTTCACTCTCGAGGACGTCTTCACGGCCTCTGATACAGTCGAGCGAGCCGCACTAACTTACTTGTGAAGTCACCTGTTGGGAGAGCCACGTGCTTCCTAAATATGGTGGATCAGGAAATCGATCTGTTTTATACGTTGTATAACGTATATACAGGGTTTTTGGCATTGCATATACACTGCATAAACGGTACAATTATAATTAATTAGATTAATAATACGTAATATTATAAATATTTGTACAATTTTGATAAATAAAAAAAATCAATTGTTAAAAATTTATAGCTCACTTTATTTCATTTCGGAATGCTTTAACCCTTTAGAAATTTGAAATATCCATTAAATTATTTGCATTGCGATATGACACTTTGTTTCCGCTACACGAATAAACGTCATACCGTACATTGTGCTGTTCCTACTTAAGGGGAAGGTTTATCGTAAAATGGGCATAAGCTTCCTTACAATATTTTAAAAAATTTAATGTAAATCAAATTTAATGATGTAATCATTGAAAAAGATAATATTAACATAACCCAAATGAAACATGAAACGGAAAAAAATAACAGAAAATAAAAAAGATATCAATCGCATTTGGGAATCGAACCCAGGACCTCTGTTTTTCCGGGACATCCGCTTTATCAACTTAGCTAATGAACCATTACAATTTATGTCATCTTCATCGATATCATATTCCAAATTCAAGGCTTTGTCAATATCAACCTCTATTTTTTTTAAATCCCATATTATTGGCAGCTATCTTTATCATGATAACAAAGTTCTTCACGAACACAATTGCAACCTAAATAGTGGCTCGGATAAATATCCGATTTTTATTTACATGAGATACATATTGAATTTTTACTAAAAGGCTAAAGAATATTCAATTTTTAACTATTTTATTGAAGTGTAAAAATCTCATTGTAATATTTAATTATTGAAGAAGATAATATTAACACATCCCAAATGAAACAAGAAACCGAAAAAAAACAATAGAAAATAGAAAGATATCAGTCGCATCTGGGATTCGAACCCAGGGCCTCTGTCTTTCCGGGACAACCAGAAATAATATAATTTATAAAATATAATAATATAATATACAACAATATAATCCTCTATTTCTTAAAAAAAAAATGGAGGATGATATTGAAAAAGTCTTGAATTTGAAATATGATATTGATGAAGATGAAATTGAAATTGAACTGGTCTCATTAGCTAAGTTAACAAAGCGGTTGTCCCGGAAAGACAGAGGTCCTGGCTTCTTCAAACTAAACTAGTTTTACCGATAATAAATCATTATTTTTAAAACCAGTCCAAATTAGAATTGGGTCAATAAGATCATATAAATATGCCGTCATAATGTGGATTAATCGCCGTTTTAAAGTGACCTTGAACGCCGAAACACCTGTCACACTAATAAAAAAAAAAACTAAATATACTTAATAATAACATCATTAAATTTGATTTCTATTCAATTTAAAATAAAATAAAAAATTAATTTAGTTCTACGACATAAAGACAAAAAAAAAATAATATTTTGAATTTAGATATTAAAATACTCAAAGAGAAAAAACAATTTTCCAGAAAATTTTCCCGCGTTTCCAACTTTAATAATTTACCATTTTGCTGGAATCTGTTTGACTAACTTTATTACAATGCCCGTGTTAGATGATTGGTGGTGATTCTTTTACCATTTTACTAGTTCCATGTCTTCCTTGCTGACTGCCGACATATATATATTCACAGCTAATGTGCTTATTTTCATTAACGCGTAAGGTAGATATCACCCACCATTTGGATCTTGGTCCATTTTCTGATGCAGCTGGTGCGTTTTCGCGGTTTTCACCCGATCTGTATCACAGATATTAAGTATCTTACAAACTCGCTAGGCCGTTTCAAGTGTTAAATTTTTCAGAAAATACTTTAGTACCCACTGACCATAGAAAATATTTAATTTGGTTGTGGCTAATACAAAGAAACACTTGACATATTTGATTAAATTGTATTTTCATAAGAATCAATCACTTCGTGGTTTCACATCATTTTAACTAAAAAAAACACTTTGTTTTAAACCATAGATTTATTGTATTTTTACACCAACTAGTTTCGCTTACAACAAGCTTCGTCAGGGCAAATATAATAACTAAAGGATAATATAGAGTTATCGTATATATATGTACACAGCAAAAAAGTGAGAAAGATATATTTCAAAAAAGAGAGAAAAGAGATTAAAATATTAAAGCGAGACAACAATTGAAAAAATATTACGTACTAGAGGGAAACCGGTTGGCGTAAAAATACAATAAATCCTCGGTTTATGAACAAGTGTTTAATGTGTTTTATTTTATTTTTATAAATGACTTTAGCCGTGTTTGGAGACCAGATCTGGAGAGCCAGGTACTTTCCAACTTTTCTCATTCCCATCACCCTCCCCTTTCTACAGGCTTAACTTAAAATTCATCTTTTCAGGCAATCATATCCATAAATGTTAGAAATGTACACGCAAATTGCTTAGTTAAGCTAGCCGGATAGTACTTACCTAAAGTCACAAGAGAATAACTAATTTTTTTCACGCACCGGTGCGCAAATTCGTCGTGTTACAGCTCTTTCTTCAATCCGCACCACTGCAAATAACTAAATGTGTAAAAAATGTTAATATCTATTCAAAACTTCTCAAGCTAAATATTCTCCAGTCTTTAGAAATGAACAAAAAATTATAAATATTTCCAATAAATTCCAACTCTTCTTTGGCCACCAACCTCCTAATAAATGTAATATCAATAGAAAAGAAGGATAAAAAAGCAACTGTCAATATCATATTTTCTCCAAACTTACATTTTCTAATAAAAATTTGTTTACCCAAAGCGATCTGCTATAGTAAGGATGTTTTTCTATATCTACTTCATTCATAATTAGGTAGAGAATAGGAATTAATATTTGTACAGCGCGTTGAGGTGATTTTTTACACAAACGGTGCTATACAAAATATATTTTTTTATTATTATTCAGGTTCACAACATAAACCAATTGGGAATGCAATAGTCCCAACTGGCTTCGGATAGTTGGGAGCAGCAGTTGGAACTTTTATGCGATATTCATTTAAAAAAAAAAAAAAAAACTCCTTCGCCTCCATGGTTTTATAAGATAATCTTGTCTTCGCAAATAAAAACGTATTTCTAATTTTACATTTTACGACTATATTCCAAGAATTTCAAGCCCACGATAAATTTCGCCTATTGACCCTTAGAAACCGAAAGTTTTTTTTTCTGTAATACCTTGTATTTTATTCGGACAAGAGGTTGTGCGGAATTCCCCAGGGCCAATGTCGTCTCTAAGGATGCTTTGTAAAATAATGATACGGTTTCTTTTCTCTTTGCAATGAAAGTAAATGGAAGATCAATATTTGTTTTAAGAACAAAAAAGAAACACAATTACATTTGATTTGACTTTTAAAATAGAAACCATTCATTTAAATTCATCTCCCAACAAAGCGTCATGTTTACATTTTTACACAAATCAAACATTTTTTAGTGAGACGATAAATGAGACCTAGAAGCTTCGTTGCATAATGACTAAATGCCATTGGCGTGCATTGTTCTATGACCAAAGATAGGTTATGTGTAGTTTTTTGACCGATTTTTCTTCGAAATTACACCTAAATTATTTCTACTTTAGGCGTAATTTAAATGCTTAGTTATAAATGATTTCATAAGATGATAGGTTGAGTCAACGCATGTTTATAAGATCCCTAGGTATGGGACGGTTAATATTTTCCTTGTTCTACTAAACTTGTAAATTTTAATTTTGGTTGCCAATTTAGAAAATAAATTTGATAACATCATTAATTCTAACACACTTCCACGTAGGTAAAAGAGAGGGACTTCATAATAGTATGAGTGAGGATCTTATAATATAATCCTGTGTTCACTATACCTACTGTAATAATCTTCGATAATTTCATAAATTAATCTCTGTTAAAATTGGGTTTGACTTTTGGTTATCCTCTATTATATTTTTAAAGAGTAGAGATCAAATCATAATTTTTTTACACTTGCCATGTTATCTATCTATTGTGTTTCGATGTACGTAACTAATAGTAAGCATGTGAGCTTCCTTTGGAGGATATATACAAAGCTTTTTTTTGAAATTTATAGTAAATCAAATTTAATAATGTTATTGTTAAGTTCTGCAAGTATTTTAGTTTTTATTATTGTGACAGCTGTTTCGGCGTTCAAGACCATTTACAAAATACGGTTAATCCCACTGCGACGACTTATTTATACAATTTTATTTATTCCCACTAAATTGGACGGTGATTAAAATAATTACTTCTTACCGTTATAACTGATTTAGGTAGAAAACAAATTCTCTCTACTATGAGATTTTTACATTTTGTTCACACTACCAAAACAATATACGAGTAACACATTTAAATAAATCAATCAATCAGTGTGCAATATAGTTGTGAATGACGAATACTTGGAGCAGGTCGGTGAGTTTGTATATTTGGAAAGTATGTTTACGATAGAAAGTAAGACTGATAGGGATATTGAAAGAAGGGTGAATGCAGGAAACTCTATTAACGGAGGACTGAACGTGGTTGGCGCTAACCAAAAGTTGTCCAAAGAAGCGTAGCTAGCAGTCCACAATGGAGTGCTGATACCAACCCTGATGTATGGCAGTGAAACATGGAATTGGCAGAGGAAGGATGAAAGTAAACCGAATGCCGTAGAAATGAGATCTCTGAGACGAATTTGTGGTAAAACCATGTATGATCGTGTAAAAAATATTGAAATTCATAAAGAATGCAAGGCTGATGTAAGCGTAATGAGTAAGATTAAGAAAGGGACGCTTAGAAGGTTTGGGCATGTGGAGCGAATGAACGAAGAAAGGAGTTTAAGAAGAATGTATGACGCGTATGTGGATGGAAGAAGAAGCCGGGGACGTCCGAGGAAAACATGGCACGATCAAGTGAATCAAATACTTGAGTCGGGCCATGTCAGAAGTCGGAATAATAGAAGAGAATGTATGAGCCGATGTATGAATGTGAATGAAGCAAAAAGTGTATGCCAAGATCGAGTTGTTTGGCGGTCCGTCCTCTCTGCCTACCCCTGCGGAGAAACGGCGTGATGGTTAGTTAGTTAGTTAGTTAGTTAAATAAATCAATTAAGAAAACATTATCATTTAAATACAAGGAAAACAGAATATAAATTTAAAAATCTCACAGAATAGAGAATTTCAATTATTTTCTAACTAAATCTATTTTTCCAGTAATAATAATTATATTGAACACCGTCCATTTTTGCATCATGCAACAAAGCTTATGAAAGTACGTAAACAATGACGAAGGTCGAATGATAAATCAAGTGTAGTTGTCTTTTATAGCGCTTTAAAAAATATTACTTTAATAAAAAGAAATTCACATCCACATTACGTATTTTTAAACAGTTATTTATGTTTAACGTAACGCAGGAATCTGTACATGTCTATGACTCAACATTAAGACCCGTAAAGCAATTAACCTAATTTACATATTTTATTTTATTTTTATTAATTTTGGAGACCAACAGTTTACATATAAATAAGGTATAAATAACATCGGTTGAACATAAATTGTATACACGTATAACTGAATTTAGTGATTTGAAATAATGAATTATGACGTCACCATGCGTTTTCTTTTCATTAAGTAATAATTATTTTAGACAAAAGGCCTTTAAACTTAACCTTGACATTATTTAATCTCCAAAGTTGGCGTACTGCGTTAAACATCAATAATAATCATCATTATTTGAATATAAACATGTTATTATTGTATTGTATTGTATTGAGGACCCGTCAATTGTACCCATTCATTGTCCCTCGGCCTTGTGCTGCCTGGTCTAGAGCTAAGCTCTGTTCTCCATTGTGTCTGGGGGAACTGGGGAATGATGGTGTGTCAATCACAATGGGATTCCTGATATTAATTAATGATAGGGGATTGATCCCGAGATGCCTGTTGGGGCGGGCATCTGTTTAATGGTGTGATTCCTAGAGCTACTTGGGGGATCTTATTACATTGTTCTGATTATTAAATGAAAAGGACTATTCCGTATTCACAGCAGCAGTGTCAACTGACTTTCTATGTAAGTAGAAAGCAAATATTGAATAAAACGATCTTATCATTGAAGGTAGGTATTTCTACTTTGCAGTTACTTTTTCTTTTATTGAAGGCTGTCACGCCAATGATTCTAGGAAGATTTACCGCCCATAATCACTACGGAGAAAGTTCACCGCTCACAAATTCACTGCGGAAGTTTCACCTTGTGGAAAATTCACCGCACACAATAGATAAAATAAGATGGTGCTAAAGACTGTTTGTATTAGGGCACTGCGTATAATTAAAGGAATTTAAACTTTATTCCGCCTGTTTCTTTTATCAGACCGGACCGGTTTCGAACGATGACAGTTATTCTGTCGTCCCAAAAGCCAAAGGGCACTTGTGTATGAATTGGCATTTGGGTATAATGTATTTTAATAAATTAATTAAAAAAGTAATAATAATAATAATTATTAATTTTTTCTCCCGAAAGTTGTGTAGTGATTAATAAGTGTTAATAGTCAATTAAGTATTATTACATTAATACTTATGTTATGAATATTAATTTAAATAATAATAAAAACCATTATTTTTATTTTTTATGCCTTGTAACTTTCTTGATTATATTTATATTAGAAATAAAAATATTTTGTAATATTTTCTAATGTAAATTTTTTATTATTTAATTATTGAAGAAGATAATATTAACACATCGCAACTGAAACACGAATCCGAAAGAAACAACACAAAAATAAAAAAAAGGTATAAGTCGCATCTGGGGCTCGAACCCAGGACCTCTGACTATCCTGAACAACCGTTTTGCCAACTAAGCTAATGAGACCAGTTCAATTTACGCCATCTTCGCCGATATCATACTTCAAGTTCAAGACTAGTTAATATTATCCTTCATTTTAAATCCCATATTATTGGCTGCTATCCTTATTTACGTTACGTAAGTTCTTCACGAACACAATTGCAATCGGAATAGAGTCTCGGCTATACCTATCCGATTTTTATTTATATGAGACATCTATTGACTTTTACTGGCGGTGAACTTTCTCCAGTGATTTTCCGCGATGGATCTTTTGCAGTGATTTGGAGCTATTTTTTTTCAATCAAATGAAACAATCAAACTTTGTTTTAACCATTTTTTTTTCATGCCGACCGGTTTCGGAACAATCGTTCCATTGTCAGGGCTAAATATATACTAAACAATATAAAAAAAATATGGCAGAACACACATGATAGGTGTCACCGCGGTTGTTTCGAAACCGGTCGGCGTGAAAAATAAAACTGATTAAAACAAAGTTTGAGTGTTTCATTTGATTGAAAAAAAATAGCTCCAAATCACTGCAAAAGATCCATCGCGGAAAATCACTGGAGAAAGTTCACCGCCTACAATTCATCGCATAAAGTTCACCGAAGAATATTCACCTTGGGAAAAATTGTTTGCCAGGAAGCGTGTTTTTTTTAATGAAATAATATAGTACAAATAATAGCCAAGTATTAAAAGTAAAAAAATTAAATAGTCGCCATTAAAGCAAAATGGGCACTTTCGTTATTTTGACAGTTTTGGAGGTATGAATGTAATATAAAACTGTATTGCTTATGTAAGAAATATGTCAAGTAAGGTCTAAACTTCTTTGTTTATATATAATTCGTAGAACTCCAATATTGTTTAAACTTTTTAAAATTTAATTGATTATTATTCTATTTTGGAATAACTTATTGAAGCTTACCTAGTGTTAATATATTTTTAATCTTTGAAGATAATATTAACAACTCTCAAACGACACAAAAAACAATTTCTTTTCTGTTTCTTTTCTGTTTCATGTTTCATTTTGAGAGTTGTTTATTTTATCTTCATTGATTAAAAATATGTTATTTTTCAATTTTAACAGTTCAAATAGTTTGAGAATGCCTTTGTATGGCGAAACAGCTGTCACACGTAATAATAATTAACTACCAGAACTTTTTTTTATAAATAAATAAATGATTTTTAAATTGAATAATAAAATAATAACTTTTTTAAACCACTGCTTTTAGTATATAATTATCTACATGTTTCTGAAGCTAAGCTTCCCTCATCAGGATATACAATATACTAAAAATAATAAAAGTATACACAAATAATAAGTAAATAGACAAATTATAAATATAAATAAAAATTCTTCCCGATACTTTTCTAGACTTGTAAAAAAAGTCAATAGATGTCTCATATAAATAAAAATCGGATAGGTATAGCCGAGACTCTATTCCGATTGCAATTGTGTTCGTGAAGAACTTACGTAACGTAAATAAGGATAGCAGCCAATAATATGGGATTTAAAATGAAGGATAATATTAACTAGTCTTGAACTTGAAGTATGATATCGGCGAAGATGGCGTAAATTGAACTGGTCTCATTAGCTTAGTTGGCAAAACGGTTGTTCAGGATAGTCAGAGGTCCTGGGTTCGAGCCCCAGATGCGACTTATACCTTTTTTTTATTTTTGTGTTGTTTCTTTCGGATTCGTGTTTCAGTTGCGATGTGTTAATATTATCTTCTTCAATAATTAAATAATAAAAAATTTACATTAGAAAATATTACAAAATATTTTTATTTCTAATATAAATATAATCAAGAAAGTTACAAGGCATAAAAAATAAAAATAATGGTTTTTATTATTATTTAAATTAATATTCATAACATAAGTATTAATGTAATAATACTTAATTGACTATTAACACTTATTAATCACTACACAACTTTCGGGAGAAAAAATTAATAATTATTATTATTATTACTTTTTTAATTAATTTATTAAAATACATTATACCCAAATGCCAATTCATACACAAGTGCCCTTTGGCTTTTGGGACGACAGAATAACTGTCATCGTTCGAAACCGGTCCGGTCTGATAAAAGAAACAGGCGGAATAAAGTTTAAATTCCTTTAATTATACGCAGTGCCCTAATACAAACAGTCTTTAGCACCATCTTATTTTATCTATTGTGTGCGGTGAATTTTCCACAAGGTGAAACTTCCGCAGTGAATTTGTGAGCGGTGAACTTTCTCCGTAGTGATTATGGGCGGTAAATCTTCCTAGAATCATTGGCGTGACAGCCTTCAATAAAAGAAAAAGTAACTGCAAAGTAGAAATACCTACCTTCAATGATTCTAAATAAGATCGTTTTATTCAATATTTGCTTCCTACTTACATACAAAGTCAGTTGACACTGCTGCTTTGAATACGGAATAGTCCTTTTCATTTAATAATCAGAACAATGTAATAAGATCCCCCAAGTAGCTCTAGGAATCACACCATTAAACAGATGCCCGCCCCAACAGGCATCTCGGGATCAATCCCCTATCATTAATTAATATCAGGAATCCCATTGTGATTGACACACCATCATTCCCCAGTTCCCCCAGACACAATGGAGAACAGAGCTTAGCTCTAGACCAGGCAGCACAAGGCCGAGGGACAATGAATGGGTACAATTGACGGGTCCTCGATACAATACAATAATAACATGTTTATATTCAAATAATGATGATTATTATTGATGTTTAACGCAGTATGCCAACTTTGGAGATTAAATAATGTCAAGGTTAAGTTTAAAGGCCTTTTGTCTAAAATAATTATTACTTCATGAAAAGAAAACGCATGGTGACGTCATAATTCATTATTTAAAATCACTAAATTCAGTTATACGTGTATACAATTTATGTTCAACCGATGTTATTTATACCTTATTTTTATGTAAACTGTTGGTCTCCAAAATTAATAAAAATAAAATAAAATATGTAAATTAGGTTAATTGCTTTACGGGTCTTAATTTTTAGTCATAGACATGTACAGATTCCTGCGTTACGTTAAACATAAATAACTGTTTAAAAATACGTAATGTAAATGTGAATTTCTTTTTATTAAAGTAATATTTTTTATCAATCAAATGAAACAATCAAACTTTGTTTTAACCATTTTTTTTTTTCATGCCGACCGGTTTCGGAACAATCGTTCCATTGTCAGGGCTAAATATATACTAAACAATATAAAAAAAATATGGCAGAACACACATGATAGGTGTCACCGCGGTTGTTTCGAAACCGGTCGGCGTGAAAAATAAAACTGATTAAAACAAAGTTTGAGTGTTTCATTTGATTATAATAAATAACAACAAAGTGATAGCTTCGTACAATATTATATGATTTTTTTTTAATTTGAACATGATTGTCCTAAAATGGGAGAATTTTGTGTTATGTGAAGTCAAAACTTTCTCTCAAAAATTGTATTATGTATTTCTTTCTATTCTAAATATTCCAGAATATATATTTTTTAAATGACTGTTTTTTGTGAATTAATTGCATGAATCTAGAGAAATTCTGCTTTGGAACGCTGATCTGATAAAACTTGTTTTTTGCATAATTGTGTTTTTGGAAATTATAGCGTGTTGCCAGATAAAGTATTAATATATTTAAAAAAATGTAGAAGTAGTTTCCTCAGAATAGCTACTTATATTTAGACAAATGATTTTTTGACATTGTCGAAATAAAAACTCATAACAAAAAATAGAGACCTTCTGAAAACTTTGCGTCGAAGCATAGCGATCATTGAAATTTTACACGATAGGCGAAAAAATCCCTTTTTCCTAAACTACACGAAAAAAATTATAATTAAAGAGTTTCAAACGGCGGCCTCCATGGTCGAGGGGTAAGGCTCTCGACTACGAATCAGAAGGTCGCGTTAAATTTTATTTAATTAATTTGTGTTGTTTCGCAATTAATTAAATAAAAATAATATAGAGTATATTTGCGCACGTTCCAGAGTGGAAGATACTCTCAGTATCGCCCTGGTGAAAGACCACCATTCAGAATTGAAACGTTGCTTGAAATGGCTTTTAGCCGTGTTTGGTGACCAGATCTGAATAGCCAGGTATTTCCCCACCTTCCTCTTCCCCTTCTCCTTCCCCTCTCCAATACCTTCAGCCTCACAACATTCCCCAAATGGGAATGCCATAGTCTCACTGGCTCCAGACGGTTGGGAGCAGTTGGGACTCTTGTGCGGTATTCATATTAAAAAAAAAAAAAAAACTAGAATAAACATGATTGAAATTTGAGGAATTACCTTACAGTTTTGCCGTCTCCATAATCTGTCTTGATGTTGGATATTTCATGTCTGAAATTTTATGAGGAAGGACAACATGGCATAGGCAGTAATAAATTAAACTTTTAAAATTATATTTAATGACGCTTAAGTTCAACGGCTTCGGGCTTTGTTTCATTCAAAACTTAATTATGGATCTGAGGCCAAAATTCTCACCCAAATTGAATGATGTTATTTTAAATTAAAGATATAGTAAATATCTAGTACGGATTAGAAGTATTTTATATATTTTTGTTTTAATTTATGAAATATAGGCCATTAAGGTAATCATTCTTTCATGATTTTAGAGGCAACTTTGACAAATATTTGGGCATTTATAATACATTTGTTTTAAATTATCATATTTTCTATGTAAACATGATTATATAACATAAAATTAGACAAAACAAAACATCTTTAAAAAAATACGTTTTTCGGGTCGATATTTTAAATTATCTACGAAAAATATGTATTCCAACGTAAATTGGTTGTTTTAATCTAAATTTAAGTCCATCATAATGCTTTTTTATAATTTTTTTTATTTAACTTTTTTTAAATTTTATTTGATAATTTATTATATTTTCATAGTTTTATCATTTATTTCTAATCCACAATAGATATTTGCTGTAACTTTTGATGAAAATAAAGTAAATTTGAATGAAACACTAGTATATATTGATTAACTTGGCGGGTTTGCGATAAGCCGACGTAGCTCAACGGTAGAGCATCTGACCGAATATTAGAAGGGTGCAGGTTCGAGTCCTGTCGGCGACATTTATCTTTGCTCGGAAGGTTTTTTCAATTTGGATGAGTGTTTCAGGCTAATAATTATTGTTTATAAAAATAATTGTTACCCTTTGCGCTATGCACAAAAATCTTTAGTTTATCAATTAATAAAATAAATATCATTAGGTTTAAGTGAGTATTTTGGTCTCAAATGCAAAATTAAATTTTGTATGAAACAGGTCGCACAGCCGTTCCTCTTAACACCTTTGACATTGAAAACAATGTTAAAAAATTACATAAATATTTTGGAAGATCGATTTTACCTGAATAATAAGAACACAGCAAACTTTTCCACAGCGATAACTGAAAATGTAGTTTGAGATAAAGTGATTTTTTTGCCTCTCGTGTAATATTTCGAAAGCACGGCAATTTACTTTTGTCGTGGGCACGCAGATTATAGATAGTACCCGAGAATCGAAATTAATTCTATTTTGGGAGCTTATCTAAGAAAGGAAGAAAATGCGGTGTTTTTAAAAATTATTATTTATCTTTGCTTTATAACCAAAGAAAGTAAGTTGTTTTTATAATGGTCGGAATAAGAATCGGAGGTAAGGGGCACAGCTACGCTGGTGGATATATGTATTTCGCTTTAAAGTAAAAATAATGTTGTATTTTTTTATTTTTTATTACAAATACATTATAATGACACCCTCACTGCGATTTCCCTTAGGGAGGATTTCATTTACAAAATATTAAATTTAATTATATTAATAAATGAATTATAAATTTCTTTGTTTTCACCACTTTATTAATATACACATATCTACATGTTTTAAAAGCGACACTTTCATCATCAGGAATAAATAGAATATATAGTATTCTATATATATTTCTGATGAAGAAAGCATCGCTTTAGAAACATGTTGATATGTGTATATTTATAAAGTGGTGAATACAGAATAATTTTTAATTCTATTATTAATAATGACGCCACAAAGTGAATACAAATCTTTTGAAGAAATTATGGATTATATTAAATTGAAGTAATTGCTGAAAAGAATAATTACGTAGGGTGAGGTGTTTAAGTGCAGTTGAGTGGTTTCAGTATAAGTCTGTGTTTGGTGTAAATATATTTTCTATTTCAGATCGTCTTATGTATATCCAGCGTTTTATTGATTTTGAAATTAATTATTGTTGTTGTGATGTTTGAAAGAGAGTAGGATTTTGTTGTAGAGATTAGTACCATAGTATAAGAAGCTTTTTTGTCCAAATACTGCGTTTGCTTGTTGGATGCGTTTTTGAATATGTGATCTAGGGTTTCTAATATGTGTGTTTGTTATTATTTCTGTTAATGTAAAGTAGTATTATTTATATGAAAGTATATTATACTTCTGATTGGTCCACATATCAAATAATATAAAGAGATGGTGTAATAGGCAAGAGGAAGAATTTAAAAAAAGAGGGACGGGGAGCAAGCTGGGCGTGCCGCCAATTTGAGTTAAACAGCAAACAAAGAAAAAAATTTCAGCTTGCTTACAAAAACCGAATATTTTGATAGAGTTGATCCTTTTTATAAATGCTTTGTAATTTGCTTACCGCAGTCGAAATCACGCGAAACAAACGTGGTTGGTAGTGAAGTCGAACTTAGGGCATGTATATCAATTGAACTAATAAAACGTTGAAATCTAGTTGGATATGTGTGTCGATAGAAGTAACTCAGTAGACAATTCTTATTTCAGTTATGTTCCAACTGCCCGGGGGTAGTGGGACTACGTCATTTAAATTTTGTGGTTATTGTTTTGAGGTTGAAAGAAATGAGGAACGGAAGGAGATAAAAAAAGGAAGGGTGGAAAGTTCCTGGCTATTCAGATATGATCAATAAACACGGCTAATTCTAGAGTATCGACATTATTAAATGTGCCTTATATGTTCTTTGCATGTGAAATAACCTGCAATAATGATATAAGAATTATTTACGCACGCCCGATTTCGATCCCGTGATCTACGAGTCTACAGCAAAGGAGTTTTTTTTAATTTTTATATGCGTACACTAGTAATAAAATAATAAATATTATTTGGTGTGGCGGACTATCCTCTCTGTCTCTACCCCTAAGAGGAAATGGCGTGATGGTTGCTTAGTTAGTTATTTTGTTATGTTATCAGAATCGCCTTTATAAGGCACGTTCTACATAAAACCGTAACAAGTTTCGTTTACTCAACATTTCCCATTTTTCTCCCGACAACCGCGTGGGGCATAGAGCTGATAGGGATTATTTAGTTCCAGCAATTCTTTTATCGTGTACGCGCTCCGCACTCAATCCACGTGCTGCATTAAAAACAATTATAATCGCAGCGTAAACCCTACCGTGGTCTTGCCTACCTATATCACGGTTATTACTTCCCCCTTTCTTTTATTTACACTTGGTATAAACTTATTTTTATACCGTCGTAAACACCCCCCTATGCTTACTTACTCAAAGTGTGTTTGAATATTGAATTATTACATATTTTGTCTATCCTAAAGGCGGTAGAGTTAGGTTCCCACATTTTCCCCACATTTCAGAACATTTCAAAAATCTCCACTGGCTCAAATGTCTTGAAAGAATCCAGTTCAAGCTGTGCTGGATGGTATTTAAGTTACTCAACGGAATAGCTCCGGCTTACTTGTCAGAACTGTGTATTCCTGAAAATTCCAATTCACGGCAGTCCATCCTTAGGTCAGCAGCGTCATCAGCTATCGGGAGGTTGAACGAACCAAAGCGCACACCTAATACTAAGTTCGGTGATTGTGGTTTCGGAGTATCAGAACCTAAAGCCTGGAATGAACTGCCACATGACTTAAGAATTATCAAAAATTCGACAGAATTCAGAACTAAATTTAAAACTCATCTTTTCAGACAATCATATATATAAATTAAAGAAATGCACACGTCAATTGCTTGGATAGGTTAGCCGGTTAGTGCTTACCTAAGGTCACTTGCAGAATAAGTAAAAAAAAATCACCCAACGGTGCGCAAATGCGCTCCAGCCCCCAACACCGTAAATAATTAAATATGTTAAAAAAATAAGGTCATTTTATGAATATTCCGAAGTCCTAAAAATTGTAAATATTTCAAATAAAAACCAACTCTTCTTGTGCCACCAATCTTCTATTTGAAAATGTTTGAAAATGTCCTTAAACGCCGAAACAGCTGTCACAATAATAACAACTAAAAATACTTGCAGAACTTAATAATAACATTATTAAATTTGATTTACATTAAATTAAAAAAAAAAAAAAAACAATCTTCTAATAAATGTAACATAAATAGAAAAGGTAGGTAAAACAGCAACTCCAAAAATCATATCTTCACTAAGCTTAAATTTTCAAATAAAATTGTGTTCATCTGAAGCGATCTGACAGTTAAGTATTAATTTTTTTCGGTATCTGTTTGTACATAATTAGATAAAGAATAGGAAGTAATATTTGTACAGTGCCCTTCAGACGATTCTTCACAAAAAAACAGCCTTATACAAATCATCCAATCATTAATATAATTATTATTATTATAAAAAAATAATACCACTTCTTACTCTATAGCAAAAACGAGAAAGCTGCCTGCCTACTTATGAACGTAAATGATTTCATCATAATATTTAAACGGCTTTCCGAAAGTGCTTCTTGAATGACTGAGCATTTTTTTCCCAAATAATTTAACATGAGCTTTGGAAAATGTCAAATTATTTTATTTTTGCTGCGGACTGCATTCTTTTTCCACTCAGGCAATATCATTAAGACGAACGAACAAGAAAAGGTGGGTTTATTATAAGGACTGCCTACATCATTTTATTTTATTTGATGTTTCATTTAGAAAATAATGTAGGTTTCTGGGACCCTTTGTGAGGGAATGTTTTAAGAATAGATTTATTTTCTTGTTCTCGAATACCGAGAGAAAGGTAAATTATTTTTGCGGAGTTTCATCTCTCGAGGCAACACTTTCATTTGGATCACAATTTACATACTCGCACTCTGGGAATTTAAATTGAACGTTAAACCAATTTATTTTGGCTGAGGGAGGTTATTATTTTAACTGATGAGAGTAGAGGATGAAAAAAAATAGTTCAAGGAACATGAAAACGTGAAATTGGTAAAGACACAGAAAATAAATTGATCGGATTGTGACTGAGACTCGAAGTCGGAACATCTCTTGCTTCCGGTTAGTCGTGTGTTTCTAACAAACTAACTAAATAACCATCACGACGTTTCTCCGCGGGGGTAGGCAGAGAGGACGGACCGCCAAACAACTCGATCTTGGCATACACTTCTTGCTTCATTCACATTCATACATCGTCTCATACATTCTCTTCTATTATTCCGACTTCTGACATGGCCCGACTCAAGTATTTGATTCACTTGATCGTGCCATGTCTTCCTCGGGCGTCCCCGGCTTCTTCTTCCATCCACATTCGCCTCATACATTCTTCTTAAACTCCTTTCTTCGTTCATTCGCTCCACATGCACAAACCATCTAAGCGTCCTTTTCTTAATCTTACTCATTACGCTTACATCAGCCTTGCATTCTTTACGAATTTCATTATTTTTCACACGATCATGCATGGTTTTACCACACATTCATCTCAGAGATGTTATATCTACGGAATTAAGTTTACTTTCATCCTTCCTCTGCCAATTCCATGCCTCACTGCCATATATCAGGGTTCGTATCAGATCTCTATTGTGGACTTCTAGCTTCGCTTCTTTGGGCAACTTTTTGTTAGCGCCAACCTCGTTCAGTCCCCCGTCTTGTTTAAGTTATTGATATTGTATTTAATTCATAAATCCCGATTTATTTATAATTTTTAGTTTAGCCTTTTATAAAAACATAAAAAACAAACATGCCAATAATCCTCATAGCAGAATACACAATGAAAATTGCAATCAAGTAACATTCTCACTGTTCAATGAACTCATAAAAGTTGAAAGTTCATATTATTTGGGTATATCTATTGACACAAATCTGAATTTGCAAACTCGGATTAATATAACCGTTTCAAAATTAAGATACCTTACGTATATTTTCCATAGACTTAAGGAAGTTATCGATATTGACAAGTTAAAAATGATTTACTTTTCCCTTAGGCAGTCATCCATCGTTTACGGAATAATTGGATGGGGAGGTGCCCCTGATGCATTTATCAAATCTCTACAAAATAATCAAAAACACACTGTAAAAGTTACATATATTAAAAATAAAATATTTTAAATGACGTATTATAAGATAAAACTAAGTTATTGAATATCAGTAAACTATTTATTTTAATCAAAAAAAGGTAGAAAATTACCGAAAATCGTATAAGTAAAAGGGTTAAGAGCGTGTTTTATTCTACTTAATCGTACACTTAATTAATGCAAACACACGCTGTTTTATTACATTCAACCGTTTTCCGAAAGAAATTCAAACGACAAATAAATTATCTTTCTACTTAGAAGAAGTAGGCTGAATGAACTAAATATTGAATCATTAATTTTATAAAATCGTTGTTATTTCTTTCTGCACTATATGTTCAACGCTTACGTATTATAAACAAAATATTATCCTTAATTATATTACTATTACTCAAAAACTTCCAGTTTATTAAACAAGCAAAATCTGCTTATTTATGCCATAATTATAAAATTTCCAATAAATATTACACTTGCTTTCTTTTTTTTTTATATGAATACCGCAGAGTTCCAACTGCTCCGAACCGTCTGTAGCCCAGTGAGGCTATGACATCCCCAATTGGGGAATGTTGTGAAGCTGAAAGTATTGGGGAGGGAAAGAGGAAGGTAGGGAAATACTTGGTTATTCAGATCTGGTCACCAAACAAGGCTAAAAGCCATTTCAAGCAACGTTTCAATTCTGAACGGTGGTCTTTCACAAGGGCGATACTGAGAGTATCTTCCACTCTGGAACCTGCTTAAAATAATTAATATTCTAGTGCACATATTTACTTAAATTTCTCATATAACCCACACACAGGCAGCGCCATTGCCATTTCTACCATTATAATTTAAACAATCATGCATTAAAAAAATGGGTATAATTTTTGTTCTATTGTATGTTAAAAAATTCGAAAAAAAATGGAGGATTTTTTTAATAAATAAAATTAAAATTAATTTCATATAATAATGTTTTATGTTCGAGTTTTACAATTTTTTTTAATAATTGTTACAGGTGATTCGGCATCCAAAGGAGTTAGCTTCATTCAATGGCTGGATCTGAATAGCCAGGTACTTCCCAACTGTCCCTCTTTCACAACATTTCCCAAAATGCTGATACCATAGTTCTACTGGTTCCAACTGTGGTTAGGTCACTTGATGAATTTATTTACCCCTACCGAATTTTTATTAAAATGTTTTTCTTTAAAAACCGATTTACTCAGATAATAATGTGATAATTAAAATTCTTTATTCCGTGAGACTACAGCTGAAATGTGTTTTCTTGCTTTTAATGATGGCAGGTTTTTATAGTTGTTTTATAATGACGTGAACTCAATATAAGTTAAAGTCAGAATCTGAATTTGAAGAAGAAGAAGTGAATCTAAATATGTGTGATAAATTTATGAATTATATTATTTAGGTTTCGTGGAAATACTTGTGAATAAAGACGTTTATTTTATTTTATTTGTATGTATTGTACGTAAGTTAAAAATAATAAGTTCTCATTAATAACGTTATTAAATTCGATTTATTTTATATTTAAATTTAAATGTATAATTTTCTTTTTAATTACGAAAATTAAAACTGAAATGGTTAACTTCGCAGGCGGCTAAATTGGGAACTTAGTGCTTATTAAAAGAATAGATAATTTTTTATTGATGAAATCTGCACTGGTGACGCCACTGGCTTGAAAGTTATCCGTTTAAAGCTGTAAGCATTTTTATTGAAAATCCAACACCTATTTTCAAAGCAGTACATGTCATAGGTCAGCCTAAGTGGTTCACTACTATTGGTGACTTAGCAGGGGTGACTGGGTTCATGAGGTGAGGTTTGCCCAGGTCTTGGCAGCGGATGCGTCTAACCACCAGCTACGCTGGGATCGGATTGAGAGAGGCCGGTTGACCTTTCCGGACGCTCTCGACCCATCGCATTGCACCGCAGTGGAAAGGATATATTGATAGGTATGTCACTCACTGACCTTGATATTCCTACCCACCCCTCAAATTTATCCTTCCCAGAACTTTTTTTTCTTCTTTTCCTTAAAAATATGCTCCACGCAACATCCCCAAAGATAACATAGGCCCTTAACAATAGGATTTTTTTCCTCGGGGCCTTTTGTGTGAAGTTAATTTTAAAGATATTATTGCTTGTGTAGTGGTGAGCTGTATCTTGGGACTACTGCGGGGTAAGAGGGAACTGCGAGTGGGTGTTCAAATCAGTTCCATCCAGTTTGAACTACTATCGGTGTGCACAAAATACATTCAAACTTGCGCTCGTTGAAATGTTTTGCCTGTAACTCCGTGACGAAACATTAAATTAAACTCATTTACTTTGGGCAGGTATAGAACTTCTCTTATATCAATATTTACATATATCCTTACTCGTCTCAACGCACGTATATTCGTCAGGGCTAATACATTTATTTACTTTAATATCGTCCAGATTAAGACACGTTCTGTGGTTTGTAGGCAAAAAAACGTATTAACAAGTGTAATTTAAAGAACATCGCGCTTTTTTCAATATGGACATAAACTTGTATTTGTGCACATATTCTAAAAAATATGAACCAAATATTTCATCCAAATAGCAAATACACATCTTTTCAAAACACAAAAAACCTCCCCCCTAGAATTTATGAACTTTCTGTATTTTGATGCTTCTATTACCCACATTTTGTTTTCTTCTACCATTTTATAGTATCGTATTTTTCATTTATAAATATATCGCCCTAAATTGCTTTACGATTCATTTAATACTTTCGTGAATGATTGATTAACCAAAATTGATTTGCTGCTTCTTTTTATATTGTAGAATTATTATTTCAATCATTTTTAATAATCTATTCTCCTGTCCAACTCTTATTTGGCCACTAACCTTATAATAAATATAATATCAATAACAAATAAGAATAAAATAGTAATTCCAATATTATGCAATATGCAGTTTTTTCTAATATTGTGTCATGTGCGTTCAAAATTATATCTTCCCTAGCTAAAACTTTATAAAATAACGTGTTAATCTGGAGTGACCTGTCAGGTAAGTATATTTTTGTATCTGATTGTACACAATAATGATAAATTGCAGGAAGTATTATTTGTAAAGCGTCGTTGTAGTGATTTTTCACAACAACGGCGGTATACAAATCATCTAATTATTATTAGTATACCGAACTAACCGTTACAATTTATCAACGCTTCTTTGTAATAATAATAGGCAAACTGCAGTTTCCTATACTTATACAGTGGGCGTCATTCTCAGGACAACGCTGTAAACCCGTTAAAGGATTCTACAGATTTCAGACCCGTGTCGATAATAGATCCTTCTTAAGCCTACGCTGCAGCTAGTTCCCATGTTCCAGGCTCTGAATTTGTTTTCGCGAGTCGAAAGAGCCCAAACGCTTGGCATGATATATCAAATGCAGGCCAATGTCGACCCTACCTGAGTACAAAACGCACGAATACGAGTATGTTATATTGGCTAGTCAAAGGATCCCAAGCGATGGGTGTGATAATGCCCACCGTCGTCGATTTTGCTGCAGCATGAAACCTATGAAAATAGCAATCTAATTCAAATGATTTCAATTACGACGGACTGATAAAATTATAGCGTATTAATATGAAGACCGATTCACATTTATATGATAGAATACATAACAAGTATGAGGACACATATAAATAGGTATAGGATGACAACAAAGCTTACAAAATTATTAATATTTAAGTACGTTTTTATCGATCCAATTAATATCTTGATCATAGATTGTTCGACCAAAATTGATAAGCTCCTTCATATAGTATACCGAACCATAACAACACCCAATTTACCAAAGCCTCTTGTAATTATAATGGGTAAATTGCAGTTTCCTGATACCTGTTACGAAATTCATGGTCGACGCCTCTCCCAGGACAACGCTATAAATCCATTGAAGGTCTCCACAGATTGCAGACCATGCCCCGTGTCGAGAGTCGATCCTTCTTAAGCCTCCGCTGCAGCCATTTCCCACGTTCCAGACACTAGCGCTCGTTTCCGGTACATCCGGTCTGGGATGAGATCGTTGTTTTGATCTAAAAATAAATTATGCCTTTCACAGGGTATTTTACTCATACGTAACACGATCTTTGCACGTGGTAAAATGTCTTTGGAAAATTTGTTATCCGAGTATGTGAAAGAGATGCCATCGCCATGGTTGGTGCTCAATTTCAAACGATTTCGGTCTTAGACGTAAAATATTTTATATTTGCATTTCTTGATCGGTTGAGTTTTTACTTTAAGTCACTCTTTTTGAGAAAATTATCTATAACATCTAGGTACATATTACAACTTAATTTTTTTTATTATTTAATACATATCAAATTTAATATTGTTATAATTAAGTTCTGCAAGAATTACATTTTTTTATGTAACAGCTGTTTCGGCATTCAATGCTATTTTAAAACTAAACGCTTAAATAACTGTCACAATAATGAATAACTTAAATACTTGCAGAACTTATAACATTATTAAATTTGATTTACTTAAACACAAAATCTACTTCAACACAAAAACAATAAATAAATGTTATAAAAATTTCATTCGAATTATTTTCTGGTACTTAAAATATACTATTAAGTATAAGCGAAGTAACACAAATGTGGGTAAACACTTACATTTCGAAGTTACGGGTTCGAAAACCAGCGTACGTAAAAAAATTTCATGTAAAATTTTAAAATTTTAAAAATAAATTTAAAATGCTTTTAAAAAATAACCTATTTGTGTTATTTCAATATATTTAAAATATAATATTATAAGAAATATCAATTTAAGTTGATTTAATAATAAATTGGTGAGGAAATTGAGAATACTAACTACTCGGGGGTAGATACTATCAGAATCGCCTTGATTCAAGACCACCATTCACAATTGTAATGAAATCGCTTTAGCTGTGCTTAGTGACCAGATATGAATAGCCATGTACTTTTCAATGTTCCACTTTCTGAACTCTTTCCCCTTCCTACTCCCTTCAGCCTCACAACATACTCCAAATGGGGATGCCATAATCTGATAGGCTCCGGGCAGACTGTTGTGAGGTATTCACATACAAGTGAGCTTTAATTTGGCTCACTAATACCAAAACAAAATGTTCTGCTGTTTTATTTGTAATCGGTTGAATTTGTGCGAAAACTGATAAACTAAACTTAAACCCTATTTTTATTTAGAGTAAAGTAAATACAAAGCTTTTTATTTTTTAAACAATAATTATTAGCCTGAAACACTCATCTAAATTGAAAAAAACCTTCCGAGAAAAGATAAATGTCGCCAACAGTACTCGAACCTGCACCCTTCTGATTGCCGGTCAGATGCTCTACCGTTGAGCTACGTCGGCTTATCGCAAACAAGTTAATCAATATATACTAGTGTCTCATTTAATAATTACTGTTTTTTTATTATATTTCACCTGTAAACAACCAACTTTATTAGTATGAGAAAGGCTTGTAACGGCTAAATCCCTCAATAGATGGCGTCGAGACAAATTATGTCTACATTTTATTGGTGAAAAATGATTTGACTTGTCAAATATTTATTATTAATTATCTTTTCTCGGAAGGTTTTTTTCAATTTGGATGAGTGTTTCAGGCTAATAATTATTGTTTATAAAAATAATTGTTACCCTTTGCGCTATGCACAAAAATCTTGTCTTAAAAACTTTAGTTTATCAATTAATACAAAGTTTTTAGTTATTTTTCTAAGCACGCCTAGTAAAAGCTTTTCCATTGGCTGTAGGAACATCGATATGTGACAATATCTTGTTAGTTTATCTAGTCTCTACTAAGAACGGAGAAACAGTATCAGATTTTTATTTTAATAACGTGAGAACTTGATATCTTAACGTAAGTACCAAATTCCTACCACAATATCCTGATAATATTTTGTTACAGGAAACAAGGAAGGCATGATAACTTTGAACTTGACAATCGTATCATTCAAACTATTACTAAATACATTATGTTGAATATTGTGGAAACTGGGAAAATCAAAAAGCTTTAAAAGTTTTCGTCATTTCACTGGAATTCCTTATTGTAATTAACGCATTTTTAATTGAATAATAGTAAATTTGCGAACATTACAATAAAGCATTTTTTCATAGCCATATTTTTTAATGTCGGAGCATAATTTATGGATCTACAGTTATACGAACGGTCTGAAACTTTTCATAGCCCGCGAAGTTTGTAAATTAATAAATTATTTATAATTACGTATTTAAATCAATATAAAATGTTAGATATTGAAATTTTTTCTAATTTTAGCAAGAATACTTGAGGTGAAATTTTACAAAAAAAATTGCACTGTACAAATTGGCCGAGTAGTATTAATAGATATAATGTATTGTAGGTGTATAAGTAATATTTTCACCGAAACACATTATCTCGTTATTAGGTGAATGAGAGAAGATGTTCTCCATATATCACTCGATGCATGTAACAGTATAAATAATGCGATGGGAAAACAAAGACGAAACTCTCATAGCCTTTTACTCCGGGAAAATGGTATATCAAGCCTTTACAGGCTTCTCGATTCAAAGCCTCTCAGTCCAGGCGGAAATTGACCATTGTTGGCAGGATTCTGTACAAGCAGGGATTGTTAGCGTCTTCCGGTTACCAAAAGGCAGACAGTACATTACAGTGTCTGTAATTAAATGGTTTTTTCTTGGAAAAACTTTGTTTCTCGAGGAAAAATATTTAATTAATTTATTTTTCTATGCTCTTAACGATGATAGTAAAATTATTTTTGATGCTAGCCGTTGGCAATGCCATATGAAAAGAAAAAATAATATATAAATATCAACATGTTTCGAAAGCGAAGCTTTTCTCATCAGGACATACAGAATTGTACTTTCTCTATTTTGTAATTTCCTCAAAAGATTTGTATTCACTCTGTGGCGTCATTATTAATAAATAAATTAAAAATTGCTTTGTAATCACCACTTTATTAATATATACGTATCAAAATGTTTCGAATGCGAAGCTTTCCTCATCAGGACATACAGAATTGTATTTGCTTTATTTTATAATTTCTTCAAAAGATTGGTATTCACTTTGTGGCGTAAATGACGTTTTTGTTTTTAAACCTTCAAATAAATGGGAAACTTATTCTATCGCCATAGATTCTCAAGTTCCAATGCATTCTCCGGAAATATGTCATCTAAAATAAGGTACTAACATTTTTTTTAATCTAAGAAAAACTGTTTTGATATTTTGAATGTATGACCACAGCGAATCTTGTCGTGTTGCTCCTATTTCGTATTATTTTTGGATTTAAGGATGTTATATTTTCTAATCGTAAGTTTTAATGCTTTTCTCATTGAATGATATTTGTATCGTCTTTATTGAAAGGTTGTGTTTTTGGTTAAGATTTTAATATTTTGTCCAAATGTTTGTCTTTCATATAGTTTTTTAATGTTTATTAAACTGTTTGTATTTTTCTTAGGATAGGCGCAGATATTCAGCATTTATGGACTGCACGCAACTGATCATTAGAGATTACAAGAAGATTAGTTGAAATAAATCAACCCTACTCTAATTGACACCCACCGTGATATAAAAACAGGTCTTTTATAATGCTGTTTATCTACTGGTGAATTATAAATAAAGTTAGATCAAAACACCGGAAAAGGGTGTTAGCACTAACCCCAATAACACTCCACCTATGTTGACCTTGAAGTGAATATAGTATATTTACACGCCGTGCTTGATACTGCTTTCTCACTTAATTAACAGCAAATTAAATCTACCGTATCACCTACATAATCAACAATACTTAATGGATATCCACTGAGGAGCTCTTGTCCAGGGTATCATAATACAAGAGAGAGCTTTGGAGCAGATTACAAGAGCCTTCCCGTTCCGAGTGTCTACTTATAAGTAGAGTGTCGAGTGTTGCTCGCTGCAAAATAATCGAAAACCAAAGCTTGGCTCAGTTCTTGATAATAGGATTACTGATAATTGGGCGTCGTTATGCAGACTGAAGCGAGCCAACAGCTTGTTTAAAACTAGCATATTTATTTTATATTCTTGTTAAAAGAGGCAAGACCTGCACAGATTCAATAAATCGAAAAATTATTTTTCATTTTACACTTTACCCTGAAAAAGGTGAAAAAGGTTTGTTTCGATACATGTAGATATTTATTCATTAATTGATAAACTAAAGTTTTTAAGGCAAGATTTTTGTGCATAGCGCAAAGGGTAACAATTATTTTTATAAACAATAATTATTTGCATGAAACACTCATCCAAATTGAAAAAACCTTCCGAGAAAAGATAAATGTCGCCGACAGGACCCGAACCTGCACCCTTCTCGACATTTATCTTTTCTCGGAAGGTTTTTTCAATTTGGATGAGTGTTTCAGGCTAATAATTATTGTTTATAAAAATAATAGATATTTATTCATTAAAAAAAACATAAATATATAAATATGTATATACGTTTTTAAATGATGCCACAAAGTGAATTTGCATTTATTAAAGAAGAAAAACAAAAGTATTCCAAGTACCTAAAGTTTAAAAAAAATTATAATAAGTAACATTATTCAATTAAAACAACAGTTCATTTATAAAAAAAAAAATATAATAAATTCAAAAGGCGAAACAGCTCACACGTATAAACAAATACCTAGCAGAACTTTTTTTATAAGCAAACCGTTTTTAAATTGAATAATAACATAATAAATTAAATAAAAATTACTTTAGAATTACCACTTAATTAATATTTTAATTTTTCGAAATTAAAGCTTTCCTCATCAGGAATATACAGAATACTAAAAAATAATTATGTCAAGTATTATATTATTATTTTATTTAACTTGACATTATTCATCATTTTTTAGTATTCTATATATTCCTGATGAGGAAAGCTTTGCTTTCGAAATATGGATATATTAATAAAGTGGTAATTACAAAGTATTTTTTAATTACTAATATTATTATTCAATTTAAAAACGTTTTATTTGCAAGGTATTTTTATAAATAATTTGTTAATAATGACGCCACAAAGTGAATACCAATTTTTGAAGAAATTGTCGATACTTATATACTTAAAAGAAAATTAGTAAGAAATGTTTTGTGTAAACCATTGTTTAAAATATAAATTTCAACATGTTTTGGAAGCAAATCATCCCTCGTCAAGATAAAAATTAAACAATAAATACACTATACATTAAACAGTGGTTTACAAAAAAAAATTCTTAACATATTTTTTTAATAATGACATAACAAAGTAATTTTCGATTTATTGAACAAATGCCATACCTTTTCAATAAAAACAAAAGTGAATCTCAGCTGTTACCCCCCCTTTCCCCCCCTCCTTTTTCCTTCCCCCACCACTTATCCTCCCTAAATAATGTCTCCCCTCCCACTCCATATGTGTCTCTTTCTTTCATTTTATATCTCTTTCACTCATTGTTTTATGTATATATATGTGCCTGTATCTAATTATCTTTAGTTAATAATAAGCCCTGACGAAGCTTCGGTGAAGCGAAACCTGGTTGGCGACGGTTATTAATTCAACAAAAGTGGTGTTTTACAAATTGTGTTTTTCATTTAATATGTAATGTCACACCCCAAAGTGTTTGCTTCCTTCGAAAAAATATATTTATTTATATTGTATATGTGGTAAATTTAGGATAAACTTTGAATAACAAGCTCCCGTTAGACAAACTACAAAAAGTACTTTATCGGGGCTTTTTGCATTATAATACTTAACTTTATTTTAAGCGGTGTTTTTTTTTAATTTCCCTCATTTTTTGTTTCAAAATACCAGTGCATTAGATGTAAGATAAATATAAAAAAAAAAACAAATTCATCGACCAAAAACATATATGAAAAAAGGATTGAAAAATTAATTATGATTTTTCGCTATGTTTTTTTTAAAACGAATTATCAAACGCGAGTATGTGAAAATATTAGAATATAAAGAACACATTCCAAAAACAAAGTGATTCTCAAAGTGAGCCAGAAATAGATAAGATTTTAGTAAATATCTTTAAAATTGTAAATGATAATTTTATTTTATATACATTAATTTAACTTTAACAGACGTTCGTTAAGATTCTAATATTTGGTGCTTATTTCTCTGTTAGAAGATTTGGTTGGATAATTTACTTTTGCGGAACGAAGACGGTTCGAGGTAAGACAGGAGCGCTGATCGGTGGAGGTTTGTGCAGTATTGTAGGGAGGATTCCAAGATAAATGAAAGCCTTACGAAGCACGCGTGCTTAATTGTTAAAGCCTAATTGATAGGTCCCCTGAATCTCATGAGATTAGATCGGAAGGCTTTCTAGGAAAGAATGTTTCTGATAATTGAAGGAAGGAATCTTGCTTTCTACTTTGGCGTAAATTAGTAACATTTCTACCAAATTATCAAGTATTTTTAGTGCATTTAAAGGAGTAGTTTTTTTAAACGTCATGGATTTTCTGACATTCAGATTTTTTTTCTTATGTGTAAAAGTAAATAAGACTAAATATGTAATCCACCTATGTTAAATGTAGTAAACTTATGCTTTCCTAGCAAGTATACTCATGGGAGATCCCACGCATTATTTTCAGCTCCGAAAGAGAAAACTTCTGTTTACCAGAAAACGCCAATCAGCAGAGTGACTCAACTGCTCAACGATGCCGTATTGACCGTTGACATTGTTTATATCACTTACAGATATTTTTTTTACTATCTTATGACCCATGTCACAAAATAGTATTAAAACTATCCCCTCGACTTTTTATACTTTATCTACCAACCTTTCACTTCTTGCATGTTTGATGCAGATTATCATCCTCAGTATTGCTTAAATCATTAAAATAAAAAGTTTTTACTTAACTGCACTATTTGTTATTAATATCCATACATATTTATTATTAAAAAATAAAATAACTTTGTTTTAATTCCACTTTATTATTTTTTCATCCAACCGGTTTCGATTCAACCTGAACCTTCCTCAGGGGTGAATAAAAATATATTAAACATAAGACAGAAATACATGGTATTTAATAGAAAATTAGAAGAGAGAGACAGAACATCAACTTAGGTGGGGGGCAAGGAAGGAAGAGCTTCAGAGGGAGGGGTGAAGGTGGGCGGAGGTAATGGAAATATTTAAAAAATGGGGGTGTTAGACAAATCTAGTTGTTTATTAAGTAGATTGGTTTTATTGATTTTTAATGACTTTTTTATTTCAAGGGCTTCAAGATTGTTGGCGTACACCTATCCCATTTCTATGTAATACATCTATCCCGGAAGATTTATTAAATGAGTGATTTTTATCGATAAGGTGGGTGGCGAATTCTGAAAATCCGACACTGTTTAGACATCTCAAGTGTTCGACCACCCTTGTTTGAATGTGTCTAGCCGTTTTACCGATGTAAAAGGCTGAACAATCGTTACATTTAAGTTTATATATACATATTAAAAACACTAGATCTCAGAGTCAAGAACACATTTATTTATTTATTTATTTATTTATTCATTCATTAACGCCCAAAAGGGCTTTTACATATTTAACATTAAAATGATTAGGTGTACAGAACTTAAAAGAAAAAAATAACATGATGCATAGTTGGTATATAAGTGTAACATATTTATGACATAGAAAGAAAAAAAAAGGAACAAGTTTTTGGATTGTAGATGAGTATAAAGATAATATATATATAAAACATAATAATTAAACAATAGCTCTTATACGATGCTCTTATAATTGTTGCAACATAAAAATATCGTTCAGGTATCTTTTAAACATGGGTAAACTTATATTAAATATATCTACAGCAGAGGTGAATTTATTTCCAAGTATATGTAGACGAGAAATGGGTGCATGCATTTGGTAGTTTGTTCCAGAATTATTGTTACAGAATAACATATTTTGCCGAGTTTGTCGATGAGGTACTTTGAAATTGATTAGTTGCAGGAGTTCACATCAGTGTAATAAGGAATAAATAATTTTAAATAAAAAAGTTAAGTCTGTTATTTTTCTTCTGTTTTCTAAAGTATGTATTTTGAGTGTATTTAGCAAGAATGTATAGTTTATGTGTTGTATTAGTATGTGTAGTTTGAAGTTAATAAAACGTAAAAATTTGCGCTGCACGCGTTCAATATTTTTTATATGAATGATATAGTATGGGGACCACACTATTGAATTGTATTCTAATATGCTGCGCACTAATGACAAATATACGGTTTTTATAACTTCCAGCGAATCAAAGTCTTTGATAGTTCTAATTATAAATCCCAATGTCTTCATACCTTTATTAGTTATTTGTTGTATGTGATTTACAAAATTTAATTGTGTATCAAACAAAACTCCGAGATCACTAATTTCGTTGACTTTTTCTAAGATTTTGTTATCTATAGCGTAGTTAAATGATAACGAGGTTTTGATTCGACAAAATGTTAGTGTCTTGCATTTATCAACGTTGAGAAATAAGTTATTAGCGATACACCAATTATGTAATTTATCGATGTTTAACTGTAAGATTATGCAGTCGCTAATATTGGATATTTCTTTGTATAGTTTAATATCATCGGCAAAAGTAGAACTTCTACATCGTCGAAACAGGTTATGAACAAATTGTTGATGAAATACAATGTTATACACAAGATTTTGGAACAAAACTTTTAAAAACAATTACATTGTATTATAATGCATTTCAATCAATTTCTATTTAATTTTTAATTGGCATAAATACGCCTTTTAAAAATGAATTACGTTTTGTAAAAGGGTACCTACTTCACTAGATAGTATTGATCTATTTATTCTGTTTCTATTTCTAAACGCGACATTTTCCGCCTTAATTCACATTTCCATATATAATTATAAAGCTTAATAGCTAATAATGTTTAATGTTGATGATAACCTAGTTGATAACTTATTCAAAATTGAATTTTTCTCTTGTTAAAACTAGGCAAATATTGATATTACTAATGAATTTCATGTGCTGAATGACACCTGACAGCCGTCATCCGAGAGAACCGGAACCGCAGATAAGCAAAAAGTCTTTAACGCACAACGATAATAAATAGTAATAATATTATAGATTTTGAAGAATGTTTCCAGCAAAATAAACCCCTAAGTTTAAATATTGCTAATCCTAAAATAAACTACTCCTTAAGTACTAATTTAAGTAAAGATAGTTGTTGTAATAACCATAATTACTAGTTTTCTCATCAAAGTTAGACGGTTCGTATAAAAAATAAAATGATTACGAGAATATTATTAGGTTCTTAACTCAGAGTGTCGATTACCCAGAGAAGAACGTCGTTTGCAATGAATTTTACCTAAGTAAATTATTAAGTGCCTTAATGGAAAGTTTCAATTTAGAAATTACCCACAAAATTCGAGCGACGTTCGAGACTTAATTGATATAACAGCTGTTTACCTTTTTTTTTAAATATTTCAAATAGTTACCGAAAATAAATTAGATTGATTTATTTTACTTGCCGAGAAATCAAGTAGAACTTGAAAGTTTGTTATTGAAATATGTACGTGTACAAATTTTAGGAAGCGGGTTGAAATGTGTTTGATAAATGTTTTGATTTTCAGCTGAATCTTTAATAAACTAATTATAATTTAATCGTCGTCATGCAGTCACAACCCTTATTTGTCAATTTAGAGTCAAGTGAAATAAACCAACTGTATAACTAACGAGGAAAAAAAATAATACGAGCTGATGTATACCCGGCTTTGTTTGGGATCATTTTATTATTTTGGAATAATGTTATGAAGTTGTGAATTCTTGGTTGTTGTTTGGATGCCATAATTGATTTGACAGCGAAATTAATGCCTTGTTACGACTATTACCATCTCTTAGCAAAGAAACATAGAAACATTCATTTGATAATTTTATATCATTCCAAACATTTATTTTATCAATATATGTCTAAATAATAAAGTTCTTAAGTAGGTACCGACTTGTGAATATATCCTACTAAAACAAACCTTCTTCTTTTGAATGTGTATTCTGTGGCAAACCGGAGTGGTATATCTATGGGCTAACCTCAATACAACATGGCGGATAAATTTTTTTCATGCTATCATGTTTCGTAAGTATGCGCCAAAGGCTTAAAGATTAGAATTTTTAATAACGTTTCCATTGACTAAATGAAGCGCAGAATATAAAAAAAGGATTTCGAAAAAAAATCGTAAGTTATTCATATGCTCTGGAGAAAAGGAGTTTAACGTATTTCATGTGATATTGATCAAATTCAAAATTAGCTTTTTTGAATGTAAGATTGATGTAAAAATAATGATTGAGATTAAGAAAGGGACGCTTCGATGATTTCTCAATGTAGATCGTTTACGTTTCGTTCACGAAAAAAGAGTTTAAAGAGAATATATATCGCTAAGGTTCATTTATTATTTATTTTTTTTTTCTATCAATAAATATACGTAAATATACGGAGAAAATACAGATACGGACAGTAATATCAAAACAATACACAATCTGGAGAACTCGGCTGCATTAGGATGCTATTTCTCACTGATTAATTTTATATAGATAAATAAACCTTAAAAATAATACTCATACAAGGAATTTAAGATTGTGTTACTACTAATGCAAAGGGAAAAATTATAAATTATTAATTGTTTTTGTGTTTAATTCGTAGAACTCGATTAAGTTTAAAATAAAAAAAGGAAAAAATAATGATTAAATTAAAAATATTGTAAAACAAGGAAATAATATAAAAGTACACAATGTCCAAACACTGTTCGTTGAAGTTTGTTTAATATTTAATATTTTTTTATAAGAAAACAGCTTTCGATTCTCTCTTAAAAGCACTGCACGTATCAATGAATATATCGGAATACATCAGAGTTTTATTTTGATTGAATGTCTCGCACATTCTTCTGATTGGATCCCTGACACCAGCATTTCTTATCAAGTTAAGGTAGAAGAAGTCGGAATTACCCGAGGAAAGGATGGCCCGATCAAGTGAATCAAATACTTGAGTCGGGTCATGTCAAAAGTCAGAATAAAAGAAGAGTATGCGTGAATGTAAATGACAATCTGGCTTTTTTCTCATTCTTGTAGTTTTTAGCGAATTCAATCTGTACGTACAGTTGAAAACGTCATAATTTCTACTAGTCCTGTACAGTGTTTATTTCAGAGCGTGATTAATTTATTCTAAGTGTATAAAACAAAGCAAATCGGGTGATTGCGAAAAATACCACAAGTAAACAAGTTTTCATATTTTATTTATCGTTTATTAATAACCTTAAAATCACAGCTTGTAACTAGTATTCTAATTTTAAAAATGATCTGCAAAATTTAGAAAAAAAGGATATGTTAGCATAATCGAGAAATTTAAAAATAGGTAATGAAAAATATTCTTTGCTATGGCAACACCGATTTTAAAACAAAAAAATATTATATGTTCAAATGCTTCCGAAAAAAAATAATTTTCCAAATTTAAAAAATGTTAAAAGTGAGCGATTTTTTTTCATATAGTTATTTTATTTCAATTAAACGTCTAATAAATGTTTTTTTTTTTAACATATTTGCGCATTTAAAAAATTGAAAATTTCACGCACTTATCTGAAGTGATAAAAACTAGTTGGAAAACAAATTTCCTTAGAATACGATATAGAAAAATAACTGGTTTCTAATATCTTGTGTTGCTATTTAAAACTATTTGAACGATCGAAGCATCTTCAATTTTTGTGTACTTTATTTTGACAATCTGCATATTTGAACATTTCAATTTAACATGTAGAATTAATCAATTGTCTGCTTAATTACATTGTCAGTAATTTTTGAAATTTTATTCACACTCGTACAGGGAAATTATTTTTAAGAGAACACGTTCGAATTTATTTCTGCACACCGATAGTGGTTCAAGTTCCAAGAAGTTTAGAACGCATGTCCGCAGTTCCCTCTTACCCCACAATTATAGCCCTACTACACAGCACACCACCACACAAGCAATAATCTCTTCTAAAATATTTGCCTGTCTGTACGTACGCATGTACCCACAAGGAATTTATGTTGTTTTATATTAAATCGTGGATATATTCCATTCAATAGCACACAAATTGAAAAATGTTTTCCAGATTATTGCAGGGATATTTTTAAAAGCAGTTTTGTAATTTAACTAATTTAGTAAAAAGCACTCACCCTGGAAGCTGAACCAGATATTGACGAGAAAAGGATGCTCCAACTGAGTGAGGAGTTCCACCTCCCTCAGCACATTTCTCAGCGCATCCCTTTCTGTGCAGGCCGCCTTGTTCATGTACTTCATGGCGAACATCTGCTTGCTGTCCTTCTTCTGAACGATGCAGACCTTATAAAAAGAGAATAAACCATTTAACAAACTAATATTTCAGGGGTGATGCTAGAGGATAAAACGTCACACATAACTAACTGCCTTTTCACACTTTTATTTCAAACACCATAAAATAAAATAAATGGTTGGGGGTAAATAAAATCAGTTAAATATGTGGTCCCAATGTGGCCTAACAATAGTTTAAAAATTGCTTTGAATGCCGAAACAGCTTTAACAATAAATGATAAACAAAAATACTTATGGAACTTAATAATAATATGGATAAATTTAATTTACTCAAAAAAATGGAGATATACGAATTAAATACAATAACTATTAATGCTTTTTAACAATACACTAACTCCGCACAGAAGGCCCAGAGGGAATTTAATAATCTCATGTCATCGTTGCCGATGCTGTGTGTCAGGGGTGAATCTGGGTTTTAAATAGACACATGTTGTAGGAGGGAGGAAACACAGAGGCCGGCAAATCATTCTTCAGGCGAGCTGTTGAACCGACGAAAGAGTTGTGTAGAAGCCACCGTGTAATAAAATGTCACCCGTTTACGTTTAATATTGGGCGCGTGTTTTCATGTTTAAAGACTGCACCGTGGCGAAGGGATTAGTAGCGCTAGTTCATCGGAGCGTCGTCAATTGAAATACCCGTAGAATAATGAAAGCATTCCTACTCGATGTCTGTGACTATTTTAATCCATTTGCCCTTTAAATCCGGGATTTTCGGCCCATAAATCGCTAAAAAACGGATCATTTTCCGTAGCGCCGTGCGCCGACTGAGTGTAATTTCGTTATTACTGACTTGTTTTTTGCATAATGTTGCTATTTTTAAATAGTAACATATTACCAGAATATGTGTTTACGTATTTATAAATATTATAGGTATGTGTGTATCACAAGTAGTCTCCCACGGTATAGCTTCATATATTTAGAGAAAAGGTTTTTTATATCTCAAGCTATAAAAAAAAGGTGAAGTCATAGGAAAATTTTTTCCATAAAGTAAATAAGTGCCCTTCACCAGAAACATAAAATAATTTGAGGTTTTCCTTTAGATAAGTACAGTAATATGACGTTGAAAACCGGAAATACTTTTCGCGGTAACAGGATGTAATTTATTTTTTTCAATTGGCGCGTGCGCGTGTGATAAACGAGAAGTAAAAATGTTTTGAACTTAGTATTATTCTATAATTTCTTCAAACCATTGGTATTCACTTTGTGGCGTCATTATTAATAAACTATTTAAAAAATATACTTAGTATTCACCACTTTATTAATATACACTGAGACCTACAAGTTTCGAAAGCGATGCTTTCTTCATCAGAAATATTTGTCAACATTTGCCAATCGAATAAAATTTATTTGAATATTGTATAAAGATATTTAAGCCTCAAAATCCCTTGAGAACGTGACCATTCCGAATCGGCTCCACTGTGCACCTTGGTTTCAGACGGAAAATTGTGGTTGCTCCATAGTGCGCGTTGGTGTCCCACGGGTTAAGATAGAGGATTCTATGAAATGGATCTCTAGTTTCTGCATGGATTGAAGGGTTAAAATTTAAGTTAAATTATTCTCTCAAAAACTGAAAAATGTTTCTTAACCCGGAAAAAGCATAATGGTGTACAACTTTAAGCCAATGCGAGAAGGTTTGCCACGAAAAGGAACTATATGGTTGAATTTGCTAGCTATTTATGATTTGGAGAACTTGAAAACAAAAAAAAAAACATTTTGCACGAATTTTGAATTGGTCTCGTCAGTATTATTATAATTATATCTGCAGTGAATCAACGTGAATTTTTTCAATACTCTACAATGTATTCCCAAAGGGGACACATTGTAGAGCCATTGGATTAAAAAATAATATAAATAAGCTTATCAACCTTCACTTCGCATTTCGAACAAAGTGTTCAACCACATATAATACCATACTATTTTATATCAGATTCAAAGAAAGGTTTACATGTTTCAATGAAATATACAGTCATCGGAAAAAAGTAATAAATTGGGCAAAAATGTGAAAATTAAACCCGCTCAACTGAATGAGAAGTGAAATTTCGTTACTAATACATCAATTTTATAAGAAAACAACAAGTCATGATTGTAAGGTAGCCAGCCAATAATAAAATACATGACCCAGGAAGCCTAAAAGTAATGAAGATGTGAGGCATGTTCAGTAATTAAGTTTACTGTGACCATAACGGGCTGTGTTTTTATTTGTTTTTTGAGGGTTGGTAACACTCAGTGGTAGAAGGGGATCTCCTGATCAGAGTAGTTCGTAAACTCACGTTATAGTGTTCAGTTGCATGAAAGATGTCGGTAAGAAATTCCGCCAAGTGCCAGCCGCGTATTGTGATCCGCTTCCTACTCAAGGAAGAAATTATACCTACCGAAATTTATTGAGCGACTTGAATTGGAAGGCGAAGATTTTCTGAGCTCTCTTGTGACTGGAGATGAAACGTGGGTGGCTCATTCCACGCCTGAGACAAAAAGACAATCGTCACACCAATTGCCCGTTTGCAAAAAAATATCTAAACCACAATTTCGAGTAAAATAATCTTGGTTTCAGTTCTTTAGGACGAGAACGTATCATTTTGGTCGAATTTCTGCCTCAGGAGGAGACCATCAATGCACAACGATATTGTGAGACCCAAAAAAAAAGTCCATTGTTGGACGATAACGTCCATCCTCACACAGCATTAGCCACCTAGGCGCTTGGACACATTTAGTGGGGATGTTTTGAACTACCCTCCATATTCCCCTGATTTGGCACCTTCAGATTATCATACTTCCTTGAAGGTACACACGGGTTGAATAAAATTTTCAACTCACGACCAGATGCAGAAAGAGGTTCTGAAGGGGGGGAAGGAGTTGGCTTAAGAGTTTTTCGAGAAGGGAATAATTAAGATTTTGCCACCGCTCACCGCATGCATTGAACGGGATGACGATTAAGTGGAAAAATAGTCAAAAAAATATATCAACAATCTCCTGTAATTTTTTTTTTCATATTCACCTTTTTAAAAAAAAAAATCTAGTACACTTACTTTCTGAACATGCCTGGTATGTAACATGATTTTTGTATGGAAGTTTGATTGGATTCGAAAACACCGAATTGTTTAACGGAAATCTTTAAATATAGAGAGAGGAAAAGAGTTTTCACACGGGGTACATAATATAATGTGTTCATTAGAAATGAAAACCATTGCGTGAAGCCCAGATTCATGCACTACATTTATTATATGACAGAATGCAGTGGTTACTAGTAAGAAGTTGTCAAAGAAAATAAAGATAATATATGCCTTGAGGGAAATAATTTCTCTCAAGGCCTATATCATCTTAGAGGATGCTTACCTCCTTAGTATTTTATGATTCTCTTAGCATAAGTGGATCGACAAAGAAGTTGGAGATATCCCAGGAAGACAGAATACCTGAGCAATGGATTATGGCAATCAATATTATAGCGATAGTCAAACCTGAAAAAAAAATTAGTGTGGTCCATCCACAAGGTGTTTGCAAATTAATTGAAAATTACTTTGTATTCACCACTTTATTAATAGACGAGTATACATATCAACATGTTTCGCTTTCGAAACATGTTGATATTTATATATTAATAAAGTGGTGATTAAAAAGTAATTTTTCATTAATAATAATGACCCCGCAAAGTGAATACCAACATGACACAACAAAGGATTTGTAACTTGGCGTCAATATTAATTAAATAATTAAAAATATACTCTGTATACACCACTTTTATTAAAATATATAAATATTTCTACATGTTTCGAGAGCAATGCTGTCATCCTCAGGAATATGTGAATACTAAAAAATAAATTCAAGTATAGATGATAAAAAATTAGAACAATAATTTAAGAATAGACAAATTATAAACATGGACAAAAATTAATTACAGCATTTAATACTAAAAATACTAATAAAAAATATTATTATAAAGCATTGAATAACAAATTTACATTAGAAATATAAAAAAATATATATATATTTTTATTATTAATATTAATCTGAAAATCAATTTAAGAGACAGCTAATTTTAAAACATATTTGATTATTCATTAAATTTAATTTATTTATATATTTTAATAAAAGTGGTGTATACAAAGAACATTTTTAATTATTTAATGAATACCAATATTTTGAAGAAATTATAAGGTGTTTATGATTAGGTAAGATGGTGTTTCATCCCCATTGCCCACCCTTACACAAAATAGCGTGATGGTTAATTATTTTTTTGACGAATTTCGTCCACTTTCTCACAAGCATCATGTATTAAACGATGGGCATTTATGGTTTCGCTTATAGGTTTTTGCGGTGCTCGTACTATTGAATTAATCTCACTCAGGCTGGCGCTTAGAAAAATAGGGAATATTTATTTTCGGGATTCCCAGTTTTAGGATAAAATTCGGGACAGGCTGCGTGAGCCAGTGGAGGGGAATATTGCTAGACGATATTGCTTTTTTCCGCTTGGCGTTTGGCAAGGAATGAGGGAAGATGGTAGTTTTTTTTCTTGGGGAAGCCATCATTCCTACCACCCTGTTAGGTGCTAGATTCACAAAAAGTTGTTACCCATCACGAACACATGTATACAATTTGTAAAGTTAGTAAGCGCGGTAGTATTTATTATTTGGAATTTAATATATAGCTACCATAAAATTTTATAGTGCACACAAACTTGATTTACAATTTATTTCGAGGCTGTGCTAGAATTTTTTTAATGCTTTTAACTTTGACCGTCCGTTTTAAGTCCTCCGTTACGACACAAGCAACATCTTCCGTTTACTGTGATGGTAGTAGGAGATTTTCAAATATGGTCAGGTTATTCGTAACCGGGGAATATTTGTCTTTCTTTAATTAAAAAAAAGAAAAAAATGAACTGTTTTATATCTGGCGTAAATTTACAGAAAATACGAGTCTTTGTTATTATCAACGGTTGTTAAAAAATTTATTATGGAAGTACTGAATGATTCCTGATAACAAAATATGGTATTTACGCAAAATATGATGGAGTTACGAATTTTACATTAAGGAATATAGTAATAATATATGTCGCTCCCCACTTTCTAAATTGCCGTACATCAAAAAGGACAAAATGGGATATTGGAATAAATTCTGTTTAGTGGTGGATTTCATTGCGTTAATTTTACTAGAATATCATTATGCAGAAATATTATTCCCACTTTCAAATTGTAAAAGACAAAAAAAATATTGATTTATGTTTATATATCCACGCTGTACATAGCGAATTTTGTAAAACTTCGAATTCCATTATCCCAGTTTGACATATTTGGACATGGGTACGGTACCTTAGTAGCGAAAGTGAGATGTGTTCCTGGAGAGCTATTCCGGTTCTTTGTTTTAAATTGTCGTTATTTTCGTCGTCAAAACAATGCAAATACCGAAATAGCGTTCTAACTACCCAAATATCGACAATTATAACAAATGTCAAACTATCAGTTGTATTGAGGTCAGCCAATAGTTATACCGCTCAGGTTTGCAGCAGATTACAAATTCAAAAGAAGAAAACTTGTTTGGCTAGAATATTTTCAAATTGGAAAACACAACTAGGTACCTACTTAAGACTTTTATTATTTAGATATGTTTTGAAAAAATAAATGTTTGGATTGAAACAAAATTTTTGAATGAATGTTTCAATGTACACATCAGCTATTATAATAATTTTTTGCTGTAAATTGAAGTTCCCACTATGTTTTGCCTGGTCGATATTAATTCTTCGCTAAATCTATGTTACATACTTAGATTTAGCGAAATAAATAAATAGCATACATAAATACATCTGATGGCAATCAAAATATGGAGTTGTAACCTGTTTTATTTTAAATGATAAAACACGTTGAATTTACAATTAATAGCATTGTCTTGGTTTGCCGTTAATAAAAGTAAAATATTGATCATATGCTTTATTCGGAATATGTCTCTGATTTATGTAGCTATCTTTAATCGTACAAAAAGTACACTAGGGCAGTAATTAAGATCAGGTGATTTTTGTTCAAATAGACGAATTTCAATGAATTTTATTTGTAGATTAGACCTTAGCTTTCTTATATTTTTGTTAACTCTCTTTTTGTTAAGCACACGATCTTTGTTCTATTCACATTCATACGTAATCTTCTGTAATCTAACTCTTGAAAATGCCCTTTTCAAGTAATTGATTAATTTGATCAAGTCTTCCTTGGGGGTTCCGGATTTCTACTATCATTCAATTATATTGTGGCAAATTTACGTTAAGAGAAAACAGATCTTGCTGAGTATTTATAGCAAGATTATAAGTATTTTTCATCCAATGTTATTATTAATATACATGGTTGTACTCTTATTGTAAATATTAACCAGTTAACCGGAGATTTCTTTTTTTAATTACGTCACATACAGCAAGTGCCCACTTTGTCGCAATGACGTATATTCGCGTCACGCCTGCGTAGCTTAATTCGTGATTATTTTTTTATTAATGCTTACAAATAATTAAAAATACAATGAAACATATGTTTTTTTCATTTATTTACATATAAAAATGTACAGAAAAATTAAAAATTACAAAAAAAAATAAAAGCACAAAAATAAAATTCAAACATTGAATTGAAAAAATATTTTCATTATATAATTTAAAAAAAAGTGAATTTTCCAAACCATTAGAAATGTTGCGAAAGGTAATAAAAGGTATAAAAAACAAACTGAATATAATATGAAAGTACGGAGTACAAATACGTACCCGTCACCTTTTACCAAGCACACATGAACACCACACAACAGCGAAGCGCAACTGATTTGCTGTGTATCTTAAATTCATGTCGATGCATTTTCCGATGACTCGCATATTCATAAAACGTAAAACTAAGTTCAGCCCGTTCAATATTACAATATATATTTCAAAGACGTTTTTATACGTACTGCCCGTAGTCGAAACTATTTATATTTGACGCATAAATACGTCACGCTCGGTTAACAGGTTAATTTTAAGTTAAAAATAGACAACAACCCAAATTCAAGTCATGTCACCATTCTACAAAAAATAAATGTTAATGTTGTAAATAACATCAACTGCGTTATTCATTTTACCTTCTTACGAAATTTTCGGTAAACAACAGTCACCACTAACATAGTGAAAATATATTTAAGCCTCAATAGACCATCTGTATTATTCATCAGAAATATACTTAGTATTACGATAGTGTTTTTATCTAGTCTGAGTTAACAATCACCCTTCAACGTCAAGATTTTATCGACATATTCAACCCATCAATCCCAAGTTCAAGACAACCTCAAATCTCTTAACCTTCACAGAGTATCTCCAGGATAACCTGGATAACAGAATACAAGTGGATGCTATCTATACCGACTACAGCAAAGCGTTCGACAAGGTTGATCACACCACCTTATTAAACAAACTTTTAAAAATAGGTATTCACGGCGATCTTTATCGTTGGCTCTCTTCTTATATCTCGAACCGTAGTCAAATAGTAGTGGTGGCTGGATATAAATCCGACAGTGTTACTGTTACATCTGGAGTCCCTCAAGGCAGCTTATTGGGTCCCTTATTATTTAATATTTATATCAATGATGTTAGTAATTGTTTTTTAAACTCACAAACCATCCTATATGCAGATGACATGAAAATCTTTTCATCTATAAATTCAATCGAGGATTGTCATAAGCTGCAGGATGACCTGCATCGTTTGAATGTCTATTGTAATGCCCACTTTTTGGAAATTAATATATCTAAATGCTTCGTCGTGCGCTTTACCAGAAATAAAAACGTATTTACTCATGATTATTCAATTAATTGTCAACCGATATCTATCAAATCAGAAAGTAAGGACCTTGGAGTCATACTGGATAATAAATTGACTTTTAATAAACATATCGACCGTATAGTAACTAAAGCATCATCTATGCTTGGTTTCGTCATCCGTGCCTGTAAACAGTTCAACGATATTAGCACTTTCAAAAAACTTTACTTCTCTTATGTTCGCAGTATTTTGGAATATGCATCTCAGGTATGGAACCCAGGCTATGCACTACATAAAAACAGAATTGAAAGCGTCCAAAATAGATTTTTAAGGTACCTAAACTTCCGTTCTTTTAGATCTCATGTTAGCAATGAAGACTCCGCACAGTTCTTTAATTTACAGACATTAACCTGTCGAAGAAATATAGCTGATTCCGTAATGTTATTTAAAATCGCACGCAACCTAGTTGATAGCCCTGATCTTCTCAAACGCCTACTATTTCATATCCCAAATCGCAACAGCAGACAGCCACTTACTTTTTATATCCCTCATTGTAAAACCAATTCCAAACAAAACTCGTTTATCTATAGATCTACACACTCGTTTAACTTAAATTATTACCATATTGACATTTTTAACTCAACTACACGTGATATTAAATTAAAATCCATAATGCGACCACTCTCAAACTAGTTAACTTAAACCATCTTTTTACCTTTATCCCACTCCTATGTTCCCATCCACCCTCCCCTCCCTCGACTGACATTGTTTAAGCTAATTGATGAAAAACTGTACATTGTCACACTTTACTCATAGTATTTATCATCAGCAGAGGAAAATTTATAATTGGCATAATTTATTGTTTATATTGTTATATGTATGAAAATTATGGATTTGCTGTTAATTTTCCCAAAAAAAAGTAAAATAAAAAATAAAACAACCCTGGGCAGATCGAACACTTCCTGGGGCAGACAACCTAACGAAATGACGATGGTTCAGTTCATAATATGGGATAAAACTATAATTTTTGTTATACCGCAGTAGAGTTCCAACTGGCTCTGGAAAGTTATTCGTACTATACATCATATATTCAATCAGTGGTTTTTTTAATCCGTTATATGTATATACGTATGAAAATTTTCACTTTTAAAACACCGGATTATTAATCATAAACGCTGCACAACTTATCGCTGTCGGTTAAAACGATAACATAACTCTACCGGTTCGTGCTTTGAAATCCAATATTACCCGTTCGTGCTTCTATATCCCATTCTAGACCCTTTTCTTCTAAACATTTAATAACAGCAGAAAACTAAATGTTTATATAGCATTGTATTTTCTTTTAGCGGAATCCGGGAAAGTTATGACTTAACGTGGATGGTAAAATAAGAATTATTTAATACGTTTTTCCTTCTAAGAACGTAAGACATCTCAAACTGTAAGAAAAATATTACCTATGTAGGGGCCAATACTTATGGTAAGTCTAAAGAGACAAGGAAAAATATTATATTTGTAGATTATTTTAGCAGGTATACGTCTTTATTTTAGGCAAACGTTTACACAAGATAAAATACACAAACCTTGTGTTATGGCAGAATTACGTTAACTCAAAAGACGTACAAATTTTCTAAATGAAAACATGTATTGAAAAATTTTAAAATTCTTTTTATGTCGACCCATATATATTTTTTTTTAAAAACAAAGCCTATTGAACCAACAAGCTGACGATACAGTAATCGTCAATTGATCTTCTTCATAGCTTAACTCACATTCAAACATCATATCTTATTTAATCATTAAAAAAGATAATATTAACATAACCTAAATGAAACATGAAACCGAAAAAACAACAGAAAATAAGAAGTGGAAATATGGGGAATAAATATAAATTTGTTATACAATGTTTTATAATTATTTTTTACTAGCATTTTTGATTGATTACTTACCTTCTTTAATGATTTTTTGTTTATGTTTATAATTTGTCTGTTCTTATTGTGTTCTAATTTTTATCATTTGTCCATACTTGAAATTATTTTACAGTATTCATATGTTCCTGATGATAACAGCATTGCTGTCGAAACATTTAGATGTTTATGTATATTTATAAACTGGTGTAAACAGAGTATATTTTTTTAATTAATTAATAAATAATGATTGTTTGGGTTTGAAGATAAAAGGATGTAATTTATGTTATGTGGATATATTCTACACTATCTTGTAACCACAAAGTGTTTGGAACGACATATAGTGTTAAACACACCGCAGTATAATATTTTCTTTGTTGGAGAGCGTGTTCTATCATATTTTCTTTGCATAGAACGTGACATTTTCGGCAAGTGAAATGTGTCGTCTCTTGTCTGACAGACATGTGATAAGTGCCGAACAGTGTTCTTGAAAGATGACTAAAGCTTGAACTGACAACAGCAAAACGATTTACATGATGTTAACATTTCCTTTTTGAATAAATAATTATGAAATATTAAAGGGTGACTAAGACGGGTAATAAAAGCGAATATTTTATAAATTCTCCGTGTTAAATGAACCAAACAAGAAAAAACTTTTGCAGGTGTTGTACAGAAAACTATGATACCGGTACATCATGCTGTAGAAGCTTTTGCTTGTCATCATGATGTAAAGCCTTTTTAAAGGTCTGTAAGGCAATATGAAGAGTGAAGTGGCGGTTTTTTGTAAAATACGAATTAGGTTACCATGTTAACCTTTGTTTCAGAACGTATAAATTTAATTGCTTATAAATTGCTCGCGTGATTCGTCATTATATTCTACAGTAAAATTTGTTAAACGATTCTTAATGTCTTACTTTTTTTTCATAAATCATAACTGTTTCTGTCATCACTTATTTGTCTTTTAATATTATCATAAAGTTGAGCGACTTGAATACATAAGCGTTTTAAGAGTGCTCCAGGTTATTGACATTTTCAAATTATAATGATATACTTTGCAATTATCGCTCATATCCTGGAGGCCTACTCTGATTCTTGTTAAGGAAAAATACTTATCCTTCACATTTTTCTTAACTGCTATTCCGATTAGATGTCACTGAAAATACATTTTTTAAAAGGTTTATGGTTTAATTATCATTTTATTATTAAAAATTATAGGTGTATTACACATGTCGTTTATTATTACTTACTTTTAAGTGTATTTTATTATAATTGTAACAACACAAATCAATTTTATCTAACATTTCGGGTTTCTGGTAAAGGTATGTTACAAACATCGTATTTTCATTAATTCGGTTAATTTAATAGTATTATTATGCGACAAGTGACTCACTAATATAATATTGAGTTTTGTTTTGTTAACTAACTAACTAACCATCACGCCGTTTCCCCGAAGGGGTAGGCAGAGAGGACGGACCGCCAAACAACTCGATCTTGGCATACACTTCTTGCTTTATTCACATTCATACAACGCCTCATACATTCTCTTCTATTCTTCCGACTTCTGACATGGCCCGACTCAAGTATTTGATTCACTATCTATCTATTCTATCGATTAGTTTGTTATTAAGTTAGGTAAAATTTCGTTAATATTTTTAATTTATTCATTTCTAGTATTCATTCAAATATAAATACATTGATTTGAGAAATCAATAAGTGATACAATTTTGGCAAAAATAACATGGTAGGTACAAGTGTAAAAAATAGTTTTATCGAACTTATTAAACTAAACCTATTAAATTACCATAAAATATTTTAGGGCAGAAAACAAATAGTCTATCGTTCCGTTAACTTCTCCTTCACAAAAGTTAAAGAAAGCTTTTGCTAACGCTCTGTAAAGCTATTCGATATTAAAATATCACTGTACTAAAGATAAGCTACTAATGGGTCTGCGTACGCACCCCACAAAGCCAACGTGAAGGGTTGATGTCTTCAGCTGACTTCTTGGGTAACTTGATTAGGGTTGTAAACAATGCCTTCGTACAGATTGACAGCGGAAGTACTCGGTTTAATAATAAAGCTTTTGGAACAATAACCCTTTCTGTTTGGCAATTTGACATCTTTATGTACATCTGGGCTTCTACGTTAAAAGCTCTGGCTTTCAATGTAGGGTCTTGTTGTCATTAGATTTGTTGATAGAGTTGTTAAGGTGAAATATAATTTGTATCGAAAAAAATATCCAAGACAACATTATGTATGCTGTGGTATGTACCATATATGCTATGAAATTTCAACTTTATCGAATCCTACCTCAATAAAGCTCTTGCAAACCAAGCTCTTGAGAACACGAAAAAAAGGTTTCGCTCGTTGAATGTGTCGAACTCAATATAGATGATTGAAGAACAAAATGTTTCGCGCTAAGTCGAGTGCACTGTTATTTCGTCTTTGTCTACTCGTAACTCTAAACACTCGAACATAAAAATGAAGTGGCGCGACAAAAGAATTTCTCCCTTTTGTCTATCGTATTTTATAAAAAATAAAATAATCGTATAAAAAAAACATAAGCCATTCATCTCACTAGGAGTCCCATGTCGAGATAAGCAGCTTTACAATTTAATTGAAACTATAAAAACCTACTTATATAATTCAAAATAAATTGTTACAAAAATAAACATAACATTACAGTTACTCAAACTATAAATTTTACAGTTAGGCAGTACATTTACAGTTGATAACCCGTGGTGGCTCCAATCAGCCACAATCATGAGGCGACTATAACATTGACCAGGACAAGAGTGATAAATATTTATAAAAATTGAGTTAATAATTGTAAGTAAATAGTTATATTATAGAGCATAGGGTTTCCACACTTATTATGAAATAACAGTAATCACAATATGGGTTATCCCAAATCACCACTCTCAGCTAACATAACTCCTCGATCTGGTCCCCCCATTTTAAAATACATTCCGATTCAATCGAAAAAAATCAACATAAATTCCTAAGACACATTAATTTCGGTATTCCCATTGAAAGCATTAACTATAGTTACTTGAAAGAACTAAATTTACTAAATCTCTTAGATCGAAGAATTATTTCCAACTTGATATTTTTGTTCAAAATTGTAAATGATGGTATAGACAGCCCTGATTTAATTAACCTCATTCAGTTTCATATACCTACGAGAGCTACTTGTTCAAAATCCTCTTTAAATGTAACAACACCAGGACTGAGCATTACAAACACTCGCTTGTATCTATATTATATGAACTTAGTAACAGATATGCAGATGTAGTAGATATATTTAACCGCGTGGAAGGTAAGTACAAGATGGCTAGGTTATCATATATTTTCAATTAATATTAATTTAACCTAACTTTTGTATGTGTTTTATATGTACACATATCTTTTACATGTATGTCTTTTCGTGATTCATTTTTTACATTAACCCCGCATAGCAGGCCCAAAGGAATATTTTATTTCTCTTTCACTATATCAATTTTGGGGATGATTTTTGGAGGGTTTTTTAAGGAAAGAAAGGAAAAAAATGTTCTGGGAAGGAAAAAGATATGAGGGGTTATTAGTGATTTTAGATCAGTGTGTCCAGGAGAGACGGACGTATTAATCCATCCCTTCCATTGTAGTGCAAGACGAAGGTCAAAAGTCCGTCTAGAGAGGTCAATAAATCTCTCTCAACCGGCCTCTCCCAATTCGGCCCGCCACTCAGTTGGTGAGCAGATGCATATGCCGTCAAGACCTAGAGAAACCTCACCCTCATGAATCCGGGCACCACTGCCAAGTCATCATATAGTGCAAACCACTTGGGTTGACCAATGGCAGAGGTGTTGGTTAACCAATTAAAGTTTCCCGGGGCGGCGGTACCAATACGCGCCAAATTAAATGATCAAATGATTTGAACAAAGAAAATAGAAAGTAAAACTCGTTGACAATTTTGTTTTTAAATAGGCGTTGCTGGTATGTGGGCAATGTAAGAAATATTAGTACATAATACGAGTAATTTTATGTATACCCTTTGCTTCCAGAAGTTCCGTATCGGTAACCAAATAACGATCATCGTAATACCTGTTCTATCTCCTTATCTCCCTGTTTGATCTTAAGGTAAGACATATGTTTTAGAAAGAGAAGGCTCCAGATTTCACTTTACATAATATTATGATAGTTGATCTTAAGTTTTATTTAAGTAAGTTATCAGCAAGAAATCACGTAATGGATATTTTGAAGGTCTACTTTAAGTAAACAGCACACGGTTGAAATTTGTCACATGAGAACGGGTCGCTTCTACGACTCGTTCTTGTGTTCAACAGCTCGGCTGTGGAATGTCCTGCCGGCCTCTGTGTTTCCTCCATCCTACAACATGGGTCTCTTCAAGACCCAAGTTCACTCCTTCCTATCCTCTAAAAGACCCTTCACACAGCATCACCAAAGATGATATAAGCCTTGGGAGAAATTATTTCCCTCGGGGGCGTTAATATAAAAAAAAAGTGTGTTGTAGTTAAACAGATGGAAATAACAAAGATTTTATAGAAGCAATATTTTAATATCAAGTCAGCCATAATTTTACTTCTTTTAAATATAGTGATATTTTATTCGACAATTGAATTTCTTCTCGTAAAATATGTACTTTTATTCTGAACTCTTCATTGAAAGTTAGTATTAACAGAAATCATTTATTTTCATTCACTACATAACTACGTACCCACCTACGAAATATTACACCTAACAATATCTTTCCTTCAAGATATAATACGTACCTATGTAAATATTTATCCTCATTAGCTGTCCCTTAATCTCGAACTCAAATATTACGCGAGGGAAATATTTATCTTTGCTGCTGATTTGTGTTTTGTATGTGGAATTTATACCAAATATAACGAGAAAAGTGTTCTACTACAGCAACGTAGAATTTGCGTTCAAAACTATATAATACTGTTAGTTACAAACAGGTTTAACCAAAGAATGCTGCAATACTGCAGCTTGTCTTATTTTTGATAGTTAAATGGATATTTCAATGATTCATTGCTCCTGATAAAAATTATGAGATGCATTCTGAAAATAGTTACGCTGACCTAAAAATTCTAAAAGCAAATCTGATCAAATTTCATACGTCTAGAGCTCCGTTTGATAGTTTTTGCTGCTTCAGCAAAAAAAATCACTTTCATAGTTCAGGAATTAATAGATAGGAATTTGGACGGAATAGATAATTTATTTTATAGAATTAAATTTTAAAGTTGTAATTACAACACAAAAATACCCATTATTTGGGAACCCCCGAAAAATAATATATATCTACATAGTTATCTGTGCAGGCTAAAAAGGGAACTAAAAAGGACGCATTTTTTTAATATCGCATTTTTATAGGAACGCCACCCCCGACTGCAGAGATAAGCTAGCTGAGCTGTACCACACTCATTAAAAAAGAGGAAGAGTAGAATGGACCAAAAACCGTTGCCATGGTGATTTCATAAATATTACATTCCCTACGCAGTACGCACAAGGATTAACCTTATTTTGGACACTTATTATAAATGCACGTGTTTAACAGCCACAGTTCTCACACGTTTGAAAATTAAATTATGTCCTTTCACGTTTCGGGACTTACGCATACACGGATAAATTTAATATTAAACCTTTTTTTCTACTACCTACTTAATATCTACTCTGAACACACCACGAAAGCCCTTACAAAAAGATCTTTTTAATAAAAATATTAATCATAATGACGTACTAACCTAATCTCGACTGTCTCGGCAGAGCAGTTAAGATCCTCTGCTAGGAACATGAAAATAACGATTTCGAATCCCGACGTAAGAAAATATATTATGTAGGTGCTTTTAGTATTGGCCTAGTAAGATAACACCATTCAGAAATGAAACCCAGGACCTCTCAATTTAAAAATTACTAATATCATCTTCAATCATTAATTCCCGTATTTTTTGGCCGCTATCCTTTTGCATGATTGCAAGGTTCTATCCGAATTTATATGCAATCTAGATAGTGTAATGTAATATATATTCGATTTTTATTTCTGCAGGGCATCTATTGACTTTTCTGTAAGTCGAAATTTATTTGGATAACTTCTTATAAACGCGTTTAAACCTCAATGCAATATTTTAGTCATTGAGGATGACATTTATAAAAATCATCGAATGAAACGCAAACATTGAAGTCATTTTGATAGAAGGGCAATATTATTACTTTGTTTCAAATTTCACAGAATTTTAGCTGATCATATAGCTGATATTATAAATTGCCAAATAATATTAGTTGAATTATCCAATATAATCATTATTCAAATAACCACACCAAATCGTTAGTGTGTTAAGAGGAACGGCTGTGCTGCCTGTTTCATACATAACTTAATTTTTGATTTGAAGCCAAAATACCCACCCATATTGAATGATGTTTTTTTTAAATTAAAGGTTTGGTAAATATCTAATATGAATGAGAAATATTTTATTTATTTTTGTTTTAATTTATGAAGTATATGCCATAAAAAAAATTGATTTTCATAATTTTACAGGCAACTTTGAAAATTATTTGCGGGTTTACTGTATTTTTTTTAAATATCGTCAGTCCTCGTGAGTTCAATTCCTCGGCTGGCTAAGTCCTCCATTACGCCACAAGCAACATCTTCCGCTTACTGTGATGGTAGTAGGAGATTTTCAAATATTGTCAGATTATTCGTAACCGGGGAATATTTGTCTTTCTTTAAAAAAATAGTTTAAAAAAATAGTATTTGCCATGGAAATATAATTACGTAAATAAAAATATAAAAATAAAACATTAAAAAAAAAATGTTTTTTCGGGTCCATATTTTAAATCATCTACGGCAAATTTATGTTCCAACCTAAATTGGTCGTTTTTAATTTAATTTAAAGTCCACAATAATGCTTATTTTAAATTTAGAATTTTATATTTCATTATATTTTCAAAGTAGACGTTATAAAACTTTTTTTTAGATCACCGTTAGCCCCCAAATAATTGTTAAACGTGCCTCTAAAATCGCGAAAAATCAATTCCTTTAATGGCATATATTTCATAATGCAAAACAAAAATAAATTACTTCTAATCCGTACTAGATATTTACTATACTTTTTTATGAAAAAATGATCATTAGATTTTGGTCAGTATTTTGGCCTCAAATCCGAAATTATGTTTTGCATGAAGCAAGCCGCGCAGCCGTTCCTCTTAAACTACCCATTAACAGTCTGAATAATATCTCAAAATTCCTCCAATACCGAGAGGTGTACCTAAGGAATAAATTAATATCGTAATTTAATTGTGTTATTAAATACTATTTGCTTGAATAAAATTTCGATTAGCAGTATGCTATTATTACGTAATGCTAATAAAAATAATTGGATGATTTGTATAGCGCCATTTTCGTAGAAAATCACCCCAAGAGCGCTCTCTACCGTTTCTATATTTATTCAACTTAATTAAAAATTCTTGACTATAGTTATTATATTTCTTGGTGAATTTTTACAGCACCAATTGTGTGATCACCTCAGAGATGCTTAACTTTTAGTGCGCCAAAATACCCATCGGATACGGAAATTTTGTATCCATTGAATGCTGGCGTATCCGATCTGTAATGTCAAAAATCATTTTACTGCCTATTGTAGATACATAATTTTTTTACAAATATATACATATTTCATCTTGTGAGAACAAGTAAGTTATTATGAAAATAGAAACTGGCGGGCCGCGCGCAAATTTGCCCTCGGCACACTCCGGGTGATTGGATCACAGGCGATCGGCATTCCAAAGGAACAAAACAAGAATATAATCAACAACTATATCTAGCAATACTGTAAAAATTCGCTACCTATATCTAGTTTGCACTAATTTATTTGTCTTCCATATCAACTTAATAGTGTATTTAAAACATAATTATTCTTTCAACTTTGTAAATGGCAAACTTTTAACAGGGAAAATAAGTAAGTTTACTTTTCCGAGTTCGTTTAATCTTCAACAACCAGCCATTATTATTTTTCCCCTCCGAGAAACTATAACTTTTATTAGATTTCGGTATTTTCCAGGCCTTTATGAAGACATTGTTATTCCAACTAAACGAAAAGTTGATAGAATAAGCTCTCACTTTGTAACGTGAGTGAGAGGTGGTTAGGAAGCGTAACGAGAATAATAATAAAAATAAAAATAAATTTATGTGATACCACACGAGACTCCCAGCTGCTCTCAACCGTCTGGAGCCAGTAAGACTAAGGCATCCTCAATTGGGATGTGTTGTGAGACTGAAGGTATTTAAGGAGGGGAGAGAGATGGAGGAGAAGACATTGCGTTTTTGGCTATTCGGATGTGGTTACAAAACACGGCTAAACAGAGCCATTGTTAATCTTTCTATTTTTAATGGAATTCGCGATGGAATTCCATAATAATGGTTGGCCGTGATAGGCTGAAACCAGTTTGGTCAATAAAAAGTGGAAAAGAGTTAAAAAAATTGTTTATTTAATTCATTATAATCGTGTACCTACTTATATATTTTTTTGATTTTAACTAAATATTTAGGCATTTTTCACTCTTTTTTTATGTAACACCTCACAAGAGGATCCCTATTTGGGATTTGACAGGGGAATTTTATCGCCACCCTGCTGGGCAGCGTTGAAAGATGGGTCATCGAAGGGGTTGTTGATTTGTTAATGCTTGAAGTATCCTGGATTAAATGACGGAGGAATGACAGATGCCGTTAGCTCGTTCATATACGAGCCGACTCATATTTCGGTAGTTTTACCTGAATATTTTAGCGTATTCCGTTATTATAAGTGTTCTCCGAGACATTAATAAATGTTTCTTTTTTATATTGGCAATATACGAGAAAAATCTCCTGTAGGTACTATTTACGATTGGTTTTTAACGTATGTAAAGATCTGGCAGTTTTCAGTCTCGAAATGTGAATAATTTCGGTCGTTTTGAGGTTTAGGAGTCGTCAAACAGAGTAGAGTCTTTATAAAGACGAAGGCGTTTTTGACACACGGATTATAAGAGAGAAAGTACTCTTAAGAGTAGAAGGACTAAAAGGAAAAAATAGGGGATGAGAAAAGGTTCAGTTGGAAGATAAAGTAATGTGCTGTGGGGGTGTAATTTGAGGATAATAAACAGAACGGAGAGAACACGTGGAATTATTATCTTGACCAAAAGAAATGTGTTTTATATGCCTACCTTTCCGAAGCTTCCCTTCCCAATGGCTCGCAGGATGTGGAAGTGGTCGAAGTTCACTGTAAAAAAGAGAAAACGAATTGTTTTTTTTATAATGCTTGTGGTTTATATACGGAGAGTGGATAAATAATATACTCGTACACCATAGTATATTTTAGTCATGAAATATTTATGTTTTCCGAGAGAATTTTTTTTTCATATGCATAACATTTGTGAATAACGATATAGTTTCTTATTTGTGATATGCGGGATTAAGGAATTGAACTGGACAAATTCACATACGAGTACTAGAACGAAGTTAAAACACAAAATATGTTATTCCTCGTATGTAAAACGTAAAACAACATCTTTTCAGTTTTACGGGTTTTTAACTCCAAACTCGAAAAAAATATGCCGCTCCATCATCGTACGTCCTGGTGTAAGATTTGAAGGGCGATAAAGGATATAAGAAAACCAGACATATCAGAGTTTGCAATTTAACAAATCTTATGGTTACTCGAGCGTATCGTTACCAATTGCCCTTGATCAAACACTGTGTGTACACCATTTAAAAATAGCATTATTACTAACTCATCATCATTCCGTTTTCACTGCAGGGGTAGGCAGAGAGGATAAATAACTAAAGATCTTGGTCTTGGCATCTCTTAGGTTCAATCACATTCATACATTGTCTCATACATATTCTAACTGTGAATTTTAATATGGCTCGACGCGAATATTTGGTTCACTTGATAGTGCCATGTCTTCCTCGGGTGTCCCCAGTTTCTTCCATTCATATTAGCGTCGTATATTCTCCGACATATGTAATGTATTCGCGTCATAGCATATTACACATAGCATCGTCGTTGTATCACCAAAATTAAACTACAAACATGATGTAGCCTGTATCTAAAATATATCACGCGTATCTGAAAAAGGTAACAAAAGTTTAATGTTTGACTATATCTTTCGTGTTTCTCATTACTGTTTTGAACTTGAAAATCATTTGAAATTGAGTAATCAGCATGGAAAATTACGAAAATGATAATTTGATGTAATCTGATACAATTATAGTAATTTCAACGGTGGTATTAAAAAAGCGGAACTCACTTTTCTAGAATTACTAATTTGTCTTTTGCAAACTATTTAGGCAGTATGGTAGCGAAGCTTTCTCATATAAATTTAATTCCATGCGTTCGTTGAATGTTTGCTGAATGCCGGGTTTATTTACCAAGCTACATGGTCTTCAATTCAAACATACATAATGCGGGAAAAATCAAATGGAACACGTATTGACGTTGGAGTAGTTGGAGATTCCTTGTGGTCGGAATTGTTCAATATGCTTGTTTGAGAAACTCGAGATGAATGCGGAATCCGGAAAATTCATTCAATCGATCCACAAAGTAAAGCATGAAGAAGGTACGAAAGGATATTTATGGCAGTCATAATATGAAATCTTTGACATCAAACAAATGTTTAGTCAACCAGTTAGTTTAGTTACTATTTATGTTATTTAGTATATTTACGAGAAATCCACAATGTTACTGCTTTTTATATGTCATATTAATGATGTTTTTTTTTCTATTTTGTCCAGATTGCAAACTATCAATATATTTTGAAAAGAAACTTAATTTACTACGACAATAAACTGGATAAAAGTACTTAAAAAAAGAGAAAATAATTGTGTCAGAAAAGTTAAACCACGCGTAAAAATGGATCTGTGACGCGGTAGATATGAAATTGATAAACTTGTCGAACCGAATATTTTTTTTAACATTTAATATAGTAACAGATAATATTTAGAAGAAAACTTTTTTTTAACTAAAACTACCCAACTCAAGAGAGAAAGATTTCTCGTGTTGAGTTGGGGAGCAGCGCCAACGGTAACGTAGGTATAGGAAGAAGTATGAAAATATGTACTTGCATTTTTTTTAACCATTTGCTGTAAAACCTGCAGAGGGGTAAGAACTGATGATGGATGGAGCATTAATTATCTAATTTAACTCTAACATTAATTGCGTTTTCTGCCATTTTAATTATTATTATTTATTTTTTATTTTTATATTCACGCCTAGAAGGCTTTTACATATTGATACATTTATCACATAGTTTTACAAAGGAGTACAATAATGTACACACAAAATAATAAATAAAGTGTAAAAAAAGTAAGTAGGTACAATATAACAGTATGTAGTTACAGCGTAATTATCGCAATGAATAATAGTTTAACCTGTGGTTACATTATAACAGCAGGTTGTACAAAAGAGTATAAGAAGTAGTTTGGTGCATAATTTCGTTGTCTTGGTCATTTAACAGGGGAAGTGAAATAAATTTCAAAAACGAGGCAGGAGGAAATAATTTGTAAAAAAAAATACTTATTTTGCCAAGCGGATTCATTCGAGATTTATTTCGTTGTGTGATCAAAGCGATTCTCAAAAGAATAAATAAATTCTCCGCGTGTTCTTTGAATTCTAAGCAAACAGTAGATCCATTCATCGTGTATCTCGGTGGATTTCATCACTCTTTTTTCGTATTTTTTTTTGTCGTGATGAAAATATGAAAATAATGAAACAAATAATACAGGATAAAGGACTTTGTCTTATATGTTAAATTGATATTTCAGAGTTTCATAGTACATGAAGTAAATTGCGGAAGGCTTGAGAATTGTTTCTGAGAGAAAATTTCTAGACGCTACAGCTCACGAAGGATTTGCTTCAGTTGCCTTCAAGACCTTCAATATATTTTCCGCTACATACAATCGCAATTTTCTTCTACGTTGTTAAGATGTGGCTATTCGAGGTCAACATTGATTTTAATTTTTAAATATGTACAAAAATTTCTGATTTTTTGGAATCCAAATGAAAACTGCAAACAACAATACAAATACTTTTTTCTCCTTTTTTCCCCATAGTTTTACAAAAAAAATTACCATAAAATACAATTTATTTTACATACAATAATAATTGTTAAAATAATAATTCTAAATAAATTGGCCGCACGTAATCAGCGCCTGTGTATGGGTAAAATAAGTCATATAATAATTTTTTTTTTTTTTTAGTACTATTTTCATAAAATATGAATTTGTGCCCCCTACGCCACTGCTCGTAGCTTGTCAGCAGGAGTTTAGTTTAACAATATTATATAATACATAAATTAATAAAAATAATTATATAAATAGTAACGCAATAATAGAATAAATGCTTGTTTTGAAAATGTACACAAGTTTAAAACAAAATTTAAAATAAGAAAACAGTAGAACAGTTTTGTTATAGTGATAAAATTTTTGAAGAAAAGAAAGATTTGAAGAAAAATTATCTAAATTCATAAATGACTCAACAAATAATGTCATAACCAAATCCAAACTACCTAACTTCAAACCTATAAAACCATGGATAACTCACGGTTTAATAGTATCCGTACGTCATAAGCAAGCTCTTTATAGATTAACTAATCAACAACCAAATAATGAACTTTTACAGAAACATTTTAAAGCATATAAAAATAAACTCTCATATATCATAAAACATACAAAAGAAAGCTATTATAAACAGAAGTTGATACGGGTTGAAAATGACAAAGGAGTATGGACGATTATAAATGAGATAATGGACAAAAAAAGTATAAAAACAATGAAATCAGCTCTATTATTCATGATAATTCGAAAACATGTTGCAAAGAGAACCCTTTAAAAGCTGCAAATATATTTAACGAATTCTTTTCAAATATAGGAGAAAATCTTGCCAATCTCATACACAAAGATCCAAATATAACAATTCCAGACTGTAATGTTGATGTTAAAATAAAATGTCAACATTTCAACTCACCACAGAGGACGAAATAGTAACTATTATAAACGGCATGAAAGGAGGCTCTGCCCCAGGTTTTGATAGAATTACAATTAACATTTAAAAAAATATTAAAACAAAATTTCTAAACCGTTAATGCATATAATCAACACAAGTTTCCAATGCGGAGAATTTCCATGTAATTACAAACAAACTACCATAACTCCAATATTTAAGTCTGGTAATCCTGAAGATGTTAATAATTACCGTCCCATTTCAGTAATCTCAAATATTGCAAAAATTTTTGAAAAACTTGTAAAAAAAAGATTTAACCAGTTTATAAAATGTAATAGCATAATTCACGAAAATCAATTCGGCTTTATGGAAAGTAGAAGCACACAGGATGCAATTTCAAAATTAACTAGCCTTATTCACACTTCATTAGATAAATCACTAAAATGCCTTGGAATTTTTATAGATCTCAAAGCGTTTGATAGCATATCTCATGACAAACTTATAATTAAATTAAGCAACAGTGGAATAAATAGTACAGCTCTGGAATGGATAAAAAGCTATCTTTTCAAACGTCCTCAAGTGGTAAAAATAAACGAGGTACTTAGTCATAAAAAAACAAGTAATTTTGGCATACCTCAAGGTACAGTATTGGGACCTCTACTTTTTATCATCTATGTAAATGACATATTCATGCAAAAGCTAAGCGGAAAAATAATATCTTATGCTGACGACACTGTCATAATAATTGAAGGTACTGACTGGAATTCTATTAACAAGCTAGCAAATACTGATATTAATATATTAAAAAATTGGTTTGATAATAATCTACTCTCCCTTAACACTGGAAAAACAAAATTTATTCCTTTCTCTATCAATAAATTTAAATCAAAACCAGAAATAAAAATTATAATACACCAAAGTAACTGCAGCAGAATCAATTGTAATCAAGCATGTTCAATACTTAGTCCAACTTCCAAAATTAAATACCTTGGTGTATATATAGACCAGCATTTTAAATGGAAAACACATATTTGTGAACTTATTAAACGAATTAGAAAATGTATATATATATTTATAAGACTAAGAAATATTCTTAGACTAGAAAACCTAAAAAGAGTGTACTATGCAATTGTTCAGTCTATTTTACAATATGGAATTATTGGCTGGGGGGGAACATTTGATAATATTTTAAGTCCACTTAAAATAATTCAAAGATTGAAAATAAAGGTAATTTTAAAAAAACCATCATCATTTTCCACTGAAAAGCTTTTTACAATATTCAATGTACCTACAGTAGATAAAATTTATAAAAAATATGCAATTATTCAAATCTTTAAAGAAAAAACGTTAAATAAATTATAATTTAATATATCCGCAAGGTATCAACAAAACATTAAAATCCCGCCATTCAATACTAAGCATACGCAAAACACATACCTATATCTATGAATAACTTTTTTTAACAATCTGCCATCTGATCTTAAAATTATAGAAAATATCCATGAATTTCAACATAGATTAAAAAATTACCTCAAACTACTCTAACAATTTAATTTTTTTTTAAAATTTTTATTATTATTAGATTCTCTTCTTTTCTTCTACTTTCTTTTAATTTTCTTTAATACTATTACTAGTGATAAATTACAAAATTTACATGACAAATTCATATTTTCCTGCTATTGTACAACAATATTTTAAGTTATGATTTGATTAATTAAGCGATAATCACTCACCAAACACAAGAACCTTGTTTCTTTATGGTGAGGAATAGCTATATTATATTTTTTGTTACACTATATGAATCATGTCTTATTTTTATATACTCTATGTAAAAAAAATAATTATATTAAATAAAAAAAAAATAAAATAAAAATAACAGACTTCAATCCATGGAGTGAGAAATTGAATATAACATTATTTGCGTAATCTAACAGCAAGAAAGTGTATAATTAATATGTAATATAAATATTCAAGTTATAGTTTAAGTAAGCAGTATTGTAAATAAGTGAAGCAGATAGAAATAACAAAGATTTTATACAAGTAATGTTTCTAAATCGAGATCAGTGACTCATAATTTTACTTCTTTTAAAGATATGGAGATATATTTTATTTGACGTCCGAATTTCTTTTGGTAAAATATTGAATATGTGAGGACCAATAAAACTACCATGTGTTTGCATTAGTTTGCGAGGAAAATAAAACACATTATCAGGCCTTTTATTTTCCTATTCTATTTTTATTATTTTGGAAATTGTTTTTGTTTTTTAAAGATATGTTTCAGAGTTTGTAGAATAAATCATTTACGGATATTCAATAATTTAGATTATTTGTGCAATATGTCCGTTAAAAGTGTTTTATTTAAAATTAACATAATTTTTATAGTGTTTTTTTAGTTATTTGTAAAGACTTAATAAACACACAAGTTCACCACCTCATCCTATTATACCGTAAATGATGGATGTTTGCAACGTTATTAAACCGTTTATTGAACATTTATTATTATAGACAGAGGGCAAAGGTGGAATATAAAATTGGAATAATAGAGAAGGTTAACTAACTAACTAACCATCACGCTGTTTCATCATAGGTGTAGGCAGAGAGAATGGACCGGCAAACTCGATTTTGCCATACACGCCTTACTTCATTCACATTCGTGCATCGTCTCATATATTATCTTCTGTTATTCTAAATTCTGACATAGCCCGACTCAAGTAGTTTATTCACTTGATCGTACCATGTGTTCCTCGGGCGTCCCTGACTTCTTCTTCCATTCAAATTGTTCATTCGCTCCACATGCCCAAACCATCTAAGCGTCCCTTTCTTAATCCTACTCATTACGCTTAAATAAGTCTCGTATTCTATGTGAATTTCAACGTTTCTCAAACGATCATACATAGTTTTACCACACATTTGCCACAGAGATTTCATTTCTTCAGCATTCTGTCTCCTTTCATCTTTCTTCTGCCTGATCCATGCCTCACTGCCGTACATCAGGGTTGGTATCAGCACTCCATTGTGGACTGCTAGTTTCGCAACACCATGACTTTAGACGTACTTACATTCATCATTAGCTCATTCTTCATACATACTTCGTTCATCCTAGATACGAGAAACTGTAGATCTTCCATACTATTGGCAATCAGTATGCGAATTGCAACACATTTTCAGATTACTTATTTACGCCGCTAAGTCCAACTCTTTGAATTCTTGCGTATAATTAATTATCCATGTATAGATAATATACCACCTTTTTGTTGCAAGTGTTAGGGTAAACGGTGATTTTACGGGGTGGTTAAACCCCTTTTATGATTTCAAATCACCCCGTAAAATCACCGTTTTCCCTAACACTTGCGACGAAAAGGTGATAGAAGTAAACAGTTAAAAACAAGTTGATACCTACATAATATACGAACATTACGTTTTGATTATTCTTGTACAATTCTAAGAGATATTGACAAACACATGTAAAAAAAAAAACATTAACGCAAGTCCTCCAACGTTTAATTACTATCGAATATATCCCAACAAATCCTTAATTCTATAAGTCCAACGCGTTTAATTCAGTAAATCCTGCCTGTAACTCGCGCGTGGGCTTCTCAGGGGGCTTAGGAACATAAGGCCTAAAGCTTCAATTACATGGAACGCCACGGAGAAAAAGAGCTTTCACATATTTGTTCGTTTAATGTCCCTTCCGTCGTTAAATGCGAGGTAGCTACTTATTAGACTTAACCTAGTTAGTGGAAAGGATTCTTCTTTAGACGATGAACAGTGATATGTGAACGATATAAATTTGATTAAATAGTTATTTTTCTTTTTTTATATTTATCTTGATAAAACATAATTACAAAGGCATATTCGATGTCTATCTCACTGGGAAAACTCTTGTGTCGATACAATTAAATCTATTTTTAATCATTGAAGAAGATAATATTAACATAACCTAAATAAAACATGAAAACGAAAAAAAAACAACAGAAAATAAAAAGATATGTCACATCTTGGACTCGAACCCAGGACCTCTGTCTTTCTGGGACAACCACTTTACCAACTAAGCTAATGAGACCATTTCAATTTATGTCATCGTCATCGATATCATATTTCAAACTCAAGCTTTGTCAATATAATCCTCTATTTTTAACCCATATCATATCATCAAGTGGCAGCTATCATTATGATGATTGCAAAGTTCTTCAAGAACACAGTTGCAACCTAAATAGTGTCTCGGATAAATATCCGATTTTTTATTTATATGAGATATCTATTGACTTCTTACTAAAAGTCTAAAGAATATAATATAATATCCAGATGCGACTCTTATCTATTTATTTTCTGTT